>JARHVA010000012.1:902500-922500 GCA_037957365.1 Torreya grandis
TGTGCACATATAGTGGCATCATTTTATCAAGTCTACATCCTCAGGTTGAAAATTAAATGAATTAAAAGTTATAGGTCTATGGTAACTCTCCTTGTTCATTTTGATCAAGATAAATATATCTGATGGTGTTGTTTTCAGGGAGGGTGTCACACACTTATAATCTTCAATCTTGATAGCAATTATTTCTAGATGATTACTGTTTTTATTTACAAATCTTTTTGTTCTTTAGATTAAATATTTATTTCTTTCATAGTTTAAATTTCCCTTTTTTCAAGTAGGATAGTGGAAAATTTCAAAAAAAACCCCATATTACTAACCATGTGTAGGCAGGGTGGGCAAAAAGTTAAAAAAAAAGAGAGAAAAGAAAAAGGTTGATGTACATGCAAAATGAAGGGGACTATTTAGGGAGATTTTTTACTTAATCATCAATCATTTATAAAATATCAAAAATTCATCCTACAGCAGCTGACGAATACAAAGGAATTCTTGAAGATCACTCATAATTGTCAATAGAATAGGTAGAGAAGGAGGAATTTTTGGCTAGATTGGTAGCATAAGCTAGAGACCTTGAAGAGGTTCATACCCCTAGAAGAGACCCACATGTACCAACTTTGAGAATTTCCACTTTATCACCTCATACTCAAGAATCTAAAGTTCACTTCCCTTCATTGCCCAAATTTCTTACTAAGGAGGCATTCAAGGTCATTTTTGATCCTAGAAGACACACCAAGCCAATAAATCTTCCAATTTAGAAAGACTCTTTGCTGAGACACAAGATAAATATTCTAAAACCTCCACACCATCCCTATTATATAATAATCCATAAATTATTAAGAAAAAAGATAAAGTCTCCATCTTCTACACCCTAGGAAATAAAAAAATTGATAGGAGTTTTAAGTGGTGGGTAGCAACAACTTCTAGTCTACCAACACAAAGAGTATTCATAGGGGATCACTAGGGAGAAATCACTACCAATGAGTCTGCTACTTCCAAATTTCCTATCCTTACTCTTGATAAAAATGCACCCATGAAGAATATTTCTCACTCTACCCTCCCTACCTTTAGGGGAAAAGCTTCTAAGGATCCAAACACATTTATTTTAGAATTCAACATCTTATGTTGTAGCTATGATTATAATCAAGACACTCAAAAACTCAAATCGCTTCTAACAACACTCAAGGATGTAGCACTTAGTCATTAGACTTGGAAAAAATGCCATTTATACTTGGGAAGAAATGAAGGAGAGGTTTTTGATGAAATACCAAGATTATTGTAGAGGTAGGAACTACAGGAGAGATGACATATTCAAAATGACATAAGTTGATGATAAGTCATTAAAATAATATATAGAAAGATTTTTGTTCAATTTGCAAAAATCCAAACAGACTAGAATGGATAAAGAATCGGTCAACCTAATATTCCTAAAGGAGATTAGAGATGATTTTATGGAGGCACTAGATCTAATGACTGGTGGTGATGTTTCTACACTACCCTTTGATGAACTAATATTTCTATATAAAAACTACTCCAAATTAACCATGAACAAAATTAGGGGTAAAACTCTTCCTACAACATCTGTAATAGGACTGTCTAAAGGTGAAGTTAAAAACCTAATCCAAGACATGAAATAGGACATTATCAGCCACCTAGCTACTCAACTTGATACATTACATACATGGAGGAAGCAAGAAGAAATTGAGAAAGCCTTAGCCACCTATTGCCCTGAATGTAGAAAGAAAAAGGTAAATTGCACATGCCATTTTATGAAAGCTTGGGTAGCTAGCACAATTGAGGAGAATATTGAAATGATGGAGCTACATGCCATAGGAGAAGATTATAATCAAGTGTTTTTTGTGGCTCAATGAAAACCATGGGTATAAAGATCAGGTATGCCATCAAACTCTATGTTTACAAATTCTCAATTCTCAAATAATCCTCAATATGCTTCTTAGATGAATATACCCAATCAAAATTTTTTCCAAATAAATTGGTAGCTACCCTAGAATTAGTTATGGATGCAATAAAATGGAAAATAACCTCAACCTTGGCAATTCTAAAACCAGTAATGGTTCTTTCCCTCTAATCCATGACAACAAAAATGGAGAGGTAATCAAAGCTTTCCCCAAAAAATATAATAACCAAAACAATAATAGGCCTTAATTCCAAACACTCAAAAACCTATTTGAACCACTCAATTACCCACCCATCCCATACCCAATCCTACTAATAAATTGGTTTAACTAACACAATCCACTAAAATAATGCAATATCTAATGTATACCTTAGATATTAATCAAGTTTAACTTTGCTCAGGTCATGTTCTTCCACAACCCACCTCACCCATAATCAAAAAACACTTTAAACCAGCCTCACTCCATACTAATCCACAACCACCCATAGCCAATCCTGAGCCAAGTCCATCTAAAAATAAAAAAGAATCTGACAATCCTCCATTTATGGAGAGATTAAACATATCATGTCCTGAACTAGAAACTAAATTTGATATCTTAGGACAACTCAAGAATGTGTGCATAAAAATCCCACTCTTTCAAGTAATAAAGGATGTTCCTATTTATAATAAGGTTGTTAGAGAGATATGTTTGGAAAAAATGGGAAGAAAGAAGAAGGATCCTAAAACAATTCAGGTTGTTAGCCAGCTAGCGGATATTATGTTGGGAAATATAGTTCCCCAAAAATATTTTGATCTTGGAAGTCCTGTAGTTAATGTTAACATCCATGGCCAACCTATTTCCAATAATTTAATTAACTTGGGTATAACCATCAATGTGATGACTATGGAGACCATACAACAACTAAAACTCACAACTCTCTGTCTAACACCCACCATCCTCCAAATGGCTAATAGATTAATTGTTAAGCCTGAGAGGATTGTTGAAGAACTCATTATCACAGTGGAATCCTAAAAATATCTAGTAGACTTTATTATCATGTAGCAAAAAATCAATTTGGGGGTTATCCTCTCATCCTTGGCCATCACTAATGATTTTATTGGCTGTAGGTTAGGAAAAATGGTAATCTTTAATAGAAATGACATCAAGAAACTGGTTCTTTATCTACCAACCCAACATTCCCAGAATGATGGCCCAACTCCTTAGATTGATGAATTTGAGGAAGTTTTCTTCTTGCAAACTCTCTACATAATTGATCGAAGTCTAGCTCTGTAGGTACATGAAGAAGACACTATCCTACAAAATACCTATCGATAGGATCCTACAGCCACAAACATGTTGGAATGTACACCATGTCCTCTTCAAAATAATTTTCGTAAGAATGATCTTGTTGAAATTGTAAGAGACATTTTAACATTCCATCAATTACTTTCCCATCAATGTAGTTATGCTCCTTTAATCACCAATGTAAAAACCATGCTTTCTTTAACAAAGCAAGTAGACATTCTGCTAAACAAACCTCTCAACATTAACACCTATTTAACACCCAAATAAGAAAGTTAGTTACTTATAATGCTAATAAAATACACAAAAACATTTACCTAGGATTACATGACATGAGAGGAATACCCCCAGATTTATGCACACATCACATTTACATTAAATAAGAATGCAAACCTATTTGCCAACCCCAATAATGAATGAATTCTACATTTAAAGACATTGTCAAGACTGAGTTGCAAAAAATCTTGGATATAGGATCTATTTATCCTATTTTGAATAGCCAGTGGGTCTCTGCCCTGGTCATTGTTCTCAAAAAATGGGGCAAATGGTGTATTTATGTTGACTACTAAGAGTTGAATACTGCTGCCAAGAAGGATCACTTTCCCCTTCCATTTATTGATCAAGTGTTGGATACATTAGCAAGGAAAAAGTAATTTTCCTTCCTAGATGGCTATAGTGGCTATAATTAGATATGCATTGCTCCAAAATACCAAGATAAAACCACTTTTACTTGCCCTTAGGGAACTAATGCCTATGCTATCTTGCCATTTGGTCTTTTCAATGCCCTAACTACTTTTCAAAGTGCTATTTTGAGCATATTTTTTGATCTCACCCATGATTGTGTTGAAATATACATGGATTATTTCACCATCTATGGGTAGACATTTGAAGAAAAATTGATCAACCTAGATAAAGTTCTTTAATTCTAGTAGGACCACCAATTATCTCCGAGCAATGAAAAATGTTATATGCTAATGACTGAAGGGATTATGTTAGGGCATCCCATATCCCCTACTAGAATTCAAGTTGACCCAAAAAAGATAAGTATCATTAAGGATATACCCACACCAAAGAATCAAAAAGATGTTAGAAGCTTTTTAAGACATGCTGGTTATTATAAATGATTCATCAAAGATTTTAGTAAAATTGCCACTCCATTATTTGGATTGCTTACTAAGGATGCTAAATTTACATGGACTAATGATTGTCAAATTTATTTTCAATAACTTAAATAAATTATCATAACTCCTATTCTAAGAGGTCCTAATTGAAAGAAGCCTTTTCACATCCACACATATGCATTTGACACCATTTTAGGAGTTGTTCTTGGCCAAAAAGATGAATCTTTGAGTTATGTAATATATTTTATCAGCAAGAATCTTCAAGGGGATGAACTCAACTACACTATAACAAAGAAGGAATTTATTTTTTTCGTCTATGCCATCAAATTTTTTTGACACTACATTGCATGTTGCTAAGTATTCATCCACATAGATCATGCAACAATCAGGTATTTAATGAATAAATCTGTTATAACATGTAAGATAATTCAATGGTTGTTTTTACTACAGAAGTTTGATATTACCATTATAGATAGACTGATAATGTAGTAGAAAATTTTATATCTCTACTAAAAAATGATGAGCATAGTACTATTGTTGATGATTCTTTTTTTGATGAACATTTATTTACAATAACAATTCAATCTCTTTGGTTTGCAGATATTGCTAACTATCTTGCTGCAAGATCACTACCAAAACATTTTTCACCTAGGGAAAAACAATATTTGATCCAAAAGATAAGAATTATTCCTAGATTATAGGATATCTCTTTATTACTAGACCAGATTCAGTTATGAGAAGATGTATTAGAGAAGATGAAAATTTTGACATTCTTAGAGCCTACCATGATGAACCATGTCAGGGTTATTTTGCTACCAAATAGACTGCTATGATAAATTATTACTACCATATATTATTGTCCTTATTTGCATAAGGATGCCATGATGTATACTCATAGATGTGATCAACTCTAGCGTATGGGGAAAACCACTCACTCTGATGAAATGCCATTACAACCACAATTGGTTTTGGAACCCTTTGACAAATGGGGACTAGATTTTGTAGGTATCATTAATCGTAAATATAACAATAAGGAATATATACTAGTGTGCATTGATTATGTCAAAAAATGGGTTGAATTCAAGGACTTAACCCATGCTTGAGATGTGAAAGTAGATAATTTCTTATATGAAGAAATCTTCACCCAATATGGAGTACCAAGAGAAATAGTCACAGACCAAGGTCCACAGTTCACATCAGACCTCACAATCACCTTAGTAAAATAATATGAAATCAAACACAAAAATTTTACCCCTTACCATCCTCAGTCAAATGGTTAGGTAGAAGTGATAAATAGAGAATTGGAAAATATCCTCACTAAGATTATCAGTCTGTATAGAAAAGATTGTTAAACTCATCTTCTAAAAGCAGTCTAGGCTTATAGAATCACTTAGAAAACCATAATTGGTCTCACTCCATAAGAACTATTTTATGGTAAGAATCATGTTCTATGCATTGATTTTGAGCATAAAACATTAAGGATAACATTGGATTTGGGCTTGGATCTTTCCCAAGCTCAACACGATAAGATCATGCAGCTGAATGCACTTGATGAACTAAGAAAGAAAACAATTCATCGCACTGAAATAATGCAAAGACAAATTGTAGGTTGGCATGATAGAAATATTAAGACTAAAAATTTCCAACTTAGTGACTAGGCACTTCTTTTTGACTCTAAATATAAGGATCATAAAGGAAAGTTGCAGTCCTGATGGCTTGGCCTTATGAGATTAAACAAGTTTTTGATAATGGAGTTGTAAGGCTCATAACCATTAACTCTATTCAGTTTTGACTACTTGTTAATGGCCATAGGCTCAAGCTATATAAGAAACCATTTTCAAAGGAAACTCTCACTCACCAACTTCTTAAAGAATAACATCCATCTCTTTTTCATGAAGCAAATCAACATGTTCCTGTAGTCAAAGGGTATTTATATCAACCCTTCTCTAATATTTTCTAAGAAGAATAAAAGATTCTTATAGACAATAAAAAGTCATTCACTATGACTTGGTTTAGGCTAAATAAAATCCTACCTCCTAGATTTATGTAACTCTAGTTGAGTTGAGACCAAAAAATCTAAAAAAAAAAACAAAAAATTCAGTAATGAAAACCTTTGGGCATTTCTGACAAATGTTGTCTCAGAAAACTAGGTAACTGGCTGATCAACATTCATTAAAAAAAGAGATAAAGGGAAATAATTCAATAAAACTTTTTGTTTTCATTTTTTTTTGCTTGCAAATTCATTCCCTTGGAGTAGAAATACATTTTCCTCTTTGGTATAGGATGAAAAACTTGCTGTTGTAAGATATAACTTGTTACGCTAGGAAACATTTCTTTGCCATGGGATGTATTCTTATCATTCCATCCTACATTATGTTCTCATAAAGCATTTTACTCCCAATCAAATAATAACACACACCAGATTGCCACTTCAAATAATCATTTATGCATTAATGAAAGGTATTCCTACAAGTAACAAGGTAATTATTTTATGTCATAATTTTTAATTATTACTAAGATAATTAGATTTAATACTATTAATGCACCACCATATATTTTCCTTATCACACCAACTCACTATATCTTCTCTTTCATTGTTTGATGTGACCATTGATGCACTACTTCCACCACCCTTTGCTCTTGCCATAAGTTGTTTTGTGCATGTCAGCTTTATCCCTTAAGGACAAGCGATAGTTCAAGTTGGGATGGAGATTTTCCATAATTAAAATGGATTAATTTTCTCCCAAAACAAAAATTAGAAATATTTTATCCAAAACCACAAAACCCTTGCTACAAAAACATAGACCTACAACTCAAATTTCATCTCACAATATGGGAGGGGACTTGCTTAAACATGAACCGCTTGATATCACTCCTCTAACCAATAGCCCATACATCCTAGCCCTAATCTAGAATATAGGATGGGAAAAATATTTTGAGAGGATATAGGCTCTGGATCAAGGAATTATAGATAAATCTACTGGCTCATTGCATAACAACCTAGCAATAGTAAGAGGAATGGAAATAAAGGTGATAAAAACCATCATTAGTAGAGTAATGAGATTACCATGAAAATGAGAGGCATGGAAATAAAAAATTGATGCCAAAGTAGAGAGGTAAAATTCATTAGAGGAAATGAAATCCTAAAAACTTCAAAGTAGGGCACTACACAATTATCTTTATCGAGAAGATGGGCCAAAGTTGCTAAGTTCATCTATAGATATTTCACTTGTAAACGGAGGTATTCCATGCTAGATAGAATTAACTTCAAATTCATGAATCATTTATAGCACAATATAGAGATAAATTTACCTAAATTCTTGCTCCACATGATCACAAAAATGGTGAAGGCATTTCAAAATGGTAATTTTAAAGTTCTTTCCCATCATTGTTTAATCCAGTTGATTGTAAAAAACTATTTGCAAAGGACTAGACCCAACATAAGTTAGGAAGATTTTCTCTTAGTACAAATAAATGTATAAAGTGATAGAGAGGGAAATGAAATATAAGAGAAAATAGAGGTAGAATAATAATGGATAGAAGAAGCCCTTCTTGCAGCTTCACAAGAACTTGTAGTAAAAACCTTCCTTTAGCTCCACAAAAACCTGTAGAAGGAGACCTTCAAGCCACATAAGAACTTTTAGAAGAATATATTCTTACAAAAACATAATAACCTATAGTAAGGACTAAGGAAAGGACTTCCACAAGCAAGGAATCCTAAAGATAAAGGAAGAAACTCATTCTCCAACTTGATTCAGAGGAATCTAAGGAGAAACTTCCACCTTCTCCTAAAAAGGCTAAGGTAACCTCTACTCCTTATAGATACCATATAATGAGAACTAAACCTTATTATATTATTAAAATTAATGAATAATATGGATAAAAATTGATTACCAATAGGTAATGAATCTCTAGAGACTGAATCAAACAAGGAAGAGATGTTGATGTAACCACTATTTATATTGCATCTAGTCCACCCAAATCAAGTAAATTTCAACCTAATTGAATTTTTTTGACTATTAACCTAATAAAACCAACTCATAAATAGGTTTAAAATTCAAATAGTCGAACCTTAATTTTTTTTAGGACTAAAGGCATACTCATAGAAATAATTAAAATAGTTGGCAACCTTGGCAAGGTGACCCAACCAAGCTAGCTATTATTAGTAATTATTCTTATATATATATATATATATATATATCTATGTGTGTGTGTATGTATGTATATATGTATGCATCTCTTTGTTGATTTCCCATTATAACCAGTCTATGAAACATGTGTTGGACAACCTAATAGAGACTTTCCAATTTTAAAGTTAGTCATTGAGAGACATGCATTAAAAAAAACTATAGGTCATTTAGATGAATTGTAAGGTCTTTACTCTACATTTAAAAAAACTCTTCTTTCACTCTATATCAATTTGTCCCAACCTTTGAGAGTGATTCATAGCATAAGTTTTAGTAACAGGTTCTAAAATGCACTTTTTAGCATGTAAGAGACAACTTCTTGAGCTCCAACATGCATTTTTACCTCCAAGAGCCCCAAGTGAAAATATATCACTTGGATCATGTCTATATAGGTGAATTACATGAGTTACATGACATTGACATCCAAGTCCACCCAAAAATATATTTTCACTACTGTTGAGAATGGTAGAAACACTGACATTAAATGTTGTCAAAGTTTGAGATATTATTTGAGAACTCCATTTTCAATGCTTCTTCATTACAAAATGACACTACCAACATGTCTAGATGTGTGGATAACATTTAGGACCATGTTCATGGCCTGCCATCATGCCCAATCAACAAACCCAACACCCATTCTAGTGTGGATTATAAAGTACTCATACCAGAGCATACCAAGCTTGGAAGAGATTAAAGATGATCAATACACAATGGAGATCCTATCTTGATCTTCCTACCAAGCCCTAATACCTATCAAATTATCAACATAAGCTCACATGAAGAGGTCTATATTCAATTGAAAAGAGATAAGTTTGGGTGTTTATGATTGATCCAAGTGTGTTTAGGTCCTTAGAAGACTGGACAGATATTATATAGGCCCACATAATCCTTTAAATAAGTGATCACCATGAACAAATGTCAATGATCAGTCACAGTTTCTCCATGACATATAGGCTCTAGAGTGGCTAAGAATATAATCAGGAGTCAGAATAAGTAGAACACAATCTTGAAGATTTGTAACAGGAACCAATACTGGAAGAAGCATAAAAATGGAGAAACCTGGCATACAAATGGAATTTCCCACTCTAGAGTAAGCCCTAAAAGAAATTAAGCGACTAAGAAAGAAGCTATAGGATCAGTCTGGAGTAGGAATGGATGCACTTGCTATAGCAATTTTTTAGTTGTAGCCCTCTATCGAAGACCATCTTATAATCATTATTTCATAACCTTCTATAAAGGAAAAGCAACAAGAAAAACTAAAACCTACCCAAGAAGTCAGGTATCATTCCTCATTTTTAGTATCTTCTAAATTGATGAATTAGATGGATAGTAAGTTTAAAAGTATAAAGGAATTAATAAAAGAAAATAATAAATTGAAAGAATTCAGGATGAAGGAAGAAAGAATATCCAAACTATAGTAAAAAATTGAAGATATGGCTTGTCTTACCGAAGAGCTCATTAACTACAGGCTTCCTACAAGAGTATATTCAGTTTATCTTGAAGAGTAATGGCATAAGTATAAATTTATGTGAATTTACTATGACATGCCTCATGAATTAATTGATTCCCTCTCCTTTAAAATCTATAACTAGAGCTCACAAGAAGAACAAACATAGTTTTGCAAGTTCTATCTTCAAAACTATGTTGCTCCTTATGACAGGAAATGGATCCCTAACCTATATGTTAGAGATGTCATTTTAAAGAAATTTTCATCATATCTAATTAATGATCAAAGAATAGGAAAATAAGTAGTGGAATATAGGAAAAATGAAAATGAAAGCTAATTGCTTATTAGAGAGAGCCAATGACACCTGGTATTGTATTGGTAGAATGGGATAATATCATGCTAAAAAAGGAAGTCAGAGCTTGGTTTAATAAGAATTGTGATGAAGCCCAATATTTTTACTTAGGATTGAGAACTTCTACTAATATTGTAGCTAGAAAGTCCTATATTGAATTATGGAATGAGCTCACTCCTGCACTAAGAAAGAGAGAGACATATTCCCCTTTTAACTTAAAGTCAACATCTAATAGGATCACAAAATATATTTTTCTTGCAGGAGAAATAGGATCTCAATTATTAAGCCTCAAATTACAATCCCATTTGTTTTGGTATCTTGTTCTAGATTATTAGGATAAATCCCTATTGGATGAAGCTAGGGAGGTCAAAAATTGGAAACTATTTGAATAGAGGCATGGATTTTATGTTCATCTTACTAGTGGTTCCATAGATCCTTTAGATTTCAAAGTTTTTTATAAAATGGAAATGATTTTTTTTTTTCTCATGGTCAAGCAAGATCTTAAGTTGGGGAGTGTGATGAGCCCTATAAATGTCCTATTATTTTCCTCTTCTATTACACTCGTCCTTTTTGTTTACCATGCTTTTCCATAAAGTTTCCTTCCTTAAATATCCATAATCTTGTAAATAGCATTATGTTTCCATACTCTTTGAATAGTTAGAATTATGTATAAGAATTAAATATATGATAGTTATCTTTCGCCATAGGACATTTTTTCTATAATGTGTTTTAAGATGTTTTGGAGAAATAGGTATATAACACAAAACATCTTACAGTAAAGGAATCTTATCACATGGACATATCCTACAACTACTACATGACCAAAGCTGTAGATAAACCTATTTTGATTCCTCTTTAACTGACTCACAAAAATAACTATAACCTCCATGGAGATCAATAAGGATGTGGTTGAATAATGAAACAACTTTGTTTTTCTAACAATAATGTTTCAAAATTCACATGAAAGGTGAATTTAGCAAAAGGAGCCAATTTTGGTTATCTTAAGTTGAATGTTTCCTAGATTAGAATATATATTATTTTGTATAAAACAATCTCTTCTACAATATATATATATATATATATATATATATATATATATATATATATATATATATATATATATATATATATATATATATATATATATATATATATATATATATATATATATATATATGTAATAACAAGGTTGAGAGAGACGTAGATATTGATTAGGGAGTTATCAAAAGTACATTTTGTCAAGTAGATACTATTTTAATTTCCTACAGTAATTCATTACTATGTTTTGATTAATATTAACAAGTATTTCTGAGTTCAATTTAGTATTGTGAGAGGAAGGATTGAAGCTAGAGTTAGAAGGAATAAGGTCCCCCTTTGGAAGGCTAACATCAAGAATCCAACCCATTTAAATAGCTAAACATGTTATTTGGTTTCTTTTTACATTGTGTGTTTTATATTTGAATTGTGTGATTTACATTCTTGCTTAAGATTGTTTGAGGAAGCTTCCAACGTGTAATTATTTATTTCACAGTATTATGTTCATTTTTAATTTCCAATCATTAAATTTAAAGCATGACTTCAAAATCTTAGATAAAATTAGCAGAAGGTTAAATTAGAAGATTGAGTATACACATATAGTGACATCATCCTATCAAGTGTATATCCTTGGGTTGTCATTGAAATGAAGTAAAAGGTATAGGTCTTTAGTAAATCTCCTTGTTCATTCTAATCAAGATATGTATATCTAATTGTGAATCAATTGCTAGTTAGTCCATATCAATAGCTTCTCTAGTATCATTATACTATAAAAACTATGGATGTATATTGCACCAAAATACCAAGTCCCATATTATATATTATGATCTAATCAAATTCTTACCCTTATATGATTTGAAACAAAACACATGTCACTATAAGGCCAAAAAAATTATTGTTAACACATCCCTCATTCACACAATGTAGGAATGTGAGTGGTAGTAATATAGCTATGTGTCTTACCTAGTTGAAACTTACACCATATGACCAGTCTTAGAATTGACTTGGAAACTTACACCATTATTATTCCTAAAACCAACTATGTAAGTGAAAGTGTGTGGGTGTACTCAGCACTGATTTAGAAACTTACATAATTATTATTCATAAAACCAACTAGGTATGTGAAGATGTGTGTGTGTGTGTGTGTGTGTGTGTGTGAGAGAGAGAGAGAGAGAGAGAGAGAGAGAGAGAGAGAGAGAGAGAGAGAGAGAGAGAGAGAGAGAGAGAGAGAGAGAGAGAGAGGGGAGGTAATTATAGAATGTTTCTATAAAATGACTTAATTTACATGCTTTCTAGAGTTCCAACACCACTTTAGCAACTTACACCATTATTCTTCATAAACCCAACTAGGTAAGTGAAGGGGTGTGTGTGTGTGTGTGTGTGTATTTAAGTTTATTAATCTAACCTTTAATAAATTATTTTTATATTTGTCATACAATGTTATTTTCCAAAGTGCCATCCCTGGTTACATTGTTGTGACATGTGATGAGATTTGGGTGGGGCATATGTATACATATTATTTTCTCTTATCAAAGATTTATTTTAAAGGAATCATCGATGAATTAATATCTTTGATTCTAAATTATAATAATTACATGAAAATCAAGGTGGGCTTGCTTGTGGCACTTTGTGAGATATCCTATCATGCTTGTCTATTATTACTTCCAGCTTCATTCTACCACGAATTTAGATTTTCTAATCTCTCAAGGTTACTTTTTTCTCTCTTATGCCTTTTTTTAATTTATGCAACTTTACCCAATATCATAAAAAATTCAATGACATCTTACAGTGCCTCCATCTCAGTTGACATCATCAGTTGGGTTAATGATGCATTATTTTAATGAGAAAATTTGTATGTTATCTATAAGGCTAATGATGTC
This sequence comes from Torreya grandis, assembly GCA_037957365.1. Taxonomy (NCBI): domain Eukaryota; kingdom Viridiplantae; phylum Streptophyta; class Pinopsida; order Cupressales; family Taxaceae; genus Torreya; species Torreya grandis. The sequence continues at coordinate 915,717 of JARHVA010000012.1, forward strand.
ATCTACTATTTAATTTCTAAATATTAGGGTTTGGATCTATATGATAGGTTCCTATTTTTTAGTTATTAATAGTTATAAATCTAGTCTTCTCTACACATACACACAATACAACATAGGAAGACATATAAATAAATCTTAGGAGCTTACTTTTAGGGAAGAAAAATTATTATAAGGACTTAAAGATATCAAGGACAGACATTGAGCTAGTGAGGTACACCTAGTATTTAGACTCCCAAAGTTATGAATTACTTAGGTATTCCTCTTTCAAACTTGATTTAACCTATAACCATCTATTACAAAGTGATATAAGTGAATGGATAAATTATACTATTTATTTTATCTTTTGGTTGGTATATTAGATTAGTTCATTTTATTTTCATCCATGCTTAGATTAAATATAAATTTTTTAGTACATTATTATACTTACACATGCTCTTTATTTTCACCTCATGATTATCATCTAATGATACTTATATAAGTCTTATATTATATATCTCATAGTTACCAACTAATGACATTTTGATTTCTTTGATTACCCTTATAACAATTATTTCAACATCTAATGACATATTAGATATAGTTAGGATCTAAGTTTGCTATATTATTTTTTTAGAATCCAATTTTATATCCATTAGAACTTACTTTATCATGACCCTTGTCTATATCCTTATATTTCTTTGTGGCTTGACATATTATATGTGTATTGGATATAATATGGTCTTCTGTCTTTTTATATTTTAGAAGCTCCTTATATTTTTGACTATTATATGTTTACACAGATTATTTTATTTTTAAATTTGTAAAATAATTTTATGGGAATAAAAATCATAAACTAATGTGAACTTAAGATATAGACTATATCTCCCATTTTTATAGGTGTTTCTAGATGTGGCCGACCAGGGAACATTTTGAATAAGGAGACTAATTTTTAAGAGATTTACATATAATTTTAGAAAATAGAATGAGGATATAAAAGCAATATATTTGAAAAATATGATAATAAAATCATTTATTCATGTCAAAACTTTTACTTGAAATGTTTAGTGTATGACCTTGGTTTACTAAAAACATTGAGTGTATGGTTATGAAAAACATTCTTAGGTTGCTACGAGTTTTCTTGGTACTCACTTTGTAGATTCAAAAACCCTGATTCTCTTATTTATTTTTACCAAATATTTTTATATTTATATGAAATCATATGTCATTATAAACCCTCCCTTATCATTTATAGCACTAGAATATTATTTAAGTAATTAAGTTTAATTTTATTAATTTAAATATGGTTAGGTTTATTCACAATATATTATGGATATATGTATTTCATGTAAAATATAAGACCACTTTTCCATATTAGACATCTATACAAAAATAGATACGTATAACATATATAAAACAAGTAGACATATCTTAGATAATTTTATGTAGAAGATGTTGAGAGATATCATTTTTGAGGTGCTTATTCCACATACATAAATTTATGTAAGATATGTATATTATTTTTGGGGTTGTGGTAGTAAATAAAATTTTGGTCACTGTAAAAAATGTATAATTGAATACCAATTGACATTAGCAAAAATGTCTTCGATAGTCCTAAGATAATTTTTGGCACTATTTATAGGCACAGTTGGTTGGAAGATGTTGTATGACTTTATGTGTTTGTAACTAAAAATATAATTCCATAACATATATCATCTCGAAAGAATTTAAAACCATTTAAAAATATCTCAAATATAAATTAGGATTCATGAATAAAATTATTTAAAATGATAATAAAGTATTCCATCCTTGCACATGGGGGTCACAATGTCGACCCTGAGAAATACATGGTCTATATTATCAATTAATTTTCCAGAGTTTAGTTATTTATACAATGTTTTACCATAGAAAATTAGTGTTTTTTAAATTACATAAACATGTATTAAGATCAATTGTTAAAGTTACAAAGATATATTTCATAGTCAAATTAGTTAGGGTTAAGTTTAGTCATCTGAATCTCTACTGCACATAGGAGTGCCTTAACTAGTTAGTGCATTCACATTTATAGCTAACGTGTCCATGAGGCCTATAAAATGGATCAAAAATAATTATCATGATTTAATGTCTATTAAAAACATGTTAAGGAAAACAACAATAGTTAAGGCAAATAAAAATGATTAAGGTAAAAAAAACCGGTTAATCCAAATGATAGGGGTGAAATAAAATTAAATGTCAACATATATTGAATGTTGAATAAAAAATTAAATGCTATACCAGTTACTTATGAAACTTCTCCTATTCCATTTCTGAATTGACATTAAACTATTCCTTTTAGACCTATATAGGAGTTCGTGTGCCATTGCTAGGTTCCATAAGTACATACCACATTTTTAGTAGCATCCCCAAGGAGGCATTTTATTATATAGGTTGGTTACCTACAATGAACTGCATTGTCTGCATTGTTTAATATCCAAACTTATGTAGCATATCATGCCCTAACCTAAACCATTTACTAGTTTATTTAATAGTTTGTGTAATTAGGATGAGATTAATTTGTGTAATACATTTGGGTTGGGTTATGTTGACTATATTATTAAATGCTTAAAGGAATTAATTATTAGTTAGGGAATAATCACTCATTCAATGAATAATTTACTAAATATTTTGTGTAATTAGAATGATAGTAGTCTAATATTTTCTAGTTAGTGTGGGTGTCAATGTTGGTTATACTTCAATGAAGCTTCTATTGAAACATTCGATTGGAAAAAAATCCAACATATAATTACACACTTTCTATGTACTAATTCCTTATTATAGGAGGCAAAGTATATGAGTGTGAGCTATGTTTCAAGTAGTAATTGTCATGGATTTTTTTAGGGTACTTGGAAAGTAGAATTTCTATTCCACACTCACTATACTCACTATGCTTATGCATGCAAGACTTTGATATAAGGTTTTATTTTTATGTGTAATCCCCTTAAATTTGGTGTGTAAATACTTTGAATGCTGATTCTCTCTTGCTAACATAGTTGAGTTAAGATGAAATTATTGACATGTGAAAGTTATTCTCAAATTTTCAATGATAATTATGCTAATGTGAAACCTACCATGTATAATTGTTTCTTTTGGGCTTGAAAAACACTTATTGTGATCATTTTTATTGATAACTCAATCAAATTAATAATATAAGGATCATGGAAACCCATTATTATGTTAAGATTTTTCTTGAACCTAATGGCATTATTTTATGGAATGATTTTAAGATCTTACCATGTTCTGTGTTTAAACCTACATGTATATTTTATGACTTAGATCATGTTGAGGGTGGTTATAACTATTCCATTAAATGTTGATATGAATGCTAGTATTTGGTATGACTACTATCTTTTTGTTTGATCGGAAATTAAAATATATATAAAATAGAATTACACTCTCTCTATGTACTAATGATTAGTTAGGGCATAATCATTCTGGTCAATCTAGGTGTCAATTATAGTTATAATTCAATGAATCTTTTATTAAAACACTCCATTGAATTTATAATTGACTGTACTAGTTGGTTTAGCTTTAAGAACATGAAAGACATGATTGTGCTTGAAAACTTAGACTTCAAGGAATGTTGGATATGCATTCTTGCACATGAAACTTGATTTTAAAGTTTGGATGTTAGTATTTATTATGACTATTATCTATTTATTTGATCAAATATTGAAAAAAAATCCAATATAGAATTACACACTCTCTATGTACTAATACCCTATTCTAGGAGGCAGAATATAAAATTGTGAGTTTAGTTTCGAGTAGTAATTAACATGGATTTATATAAGGTACTTAGAAATTAGAATTTCTATTCCACATTCACCATACTCACTATGTTAATGCATTCAAGGCATTAAAATAAGGTTTTATTTTTATGTATGGTTCCTTTGTATTTGGTGTGTAATACTTTGCATGTTAGATCTCTCTTATTGAAGTAGTTAAGACGAAATGATTGGCATGTGAAAGTTATCCTAAGTTGTTCAATGATAATTGTGCTAATGTGAAACATACCATGTATAATTGTTTCTTTTGGGATTGAAAAACACTTATTGTGTTCATTTTTATTGATAACTCAATCAAGTTAATAAGGAAACCCATTGACTATATTTTTGACTGCTTGAAGGAATTAATGTTTTGGGGGCAAAGTTAGATTTTTGTGTGAATATTGTTTAGATATGATAAGTAACATGCATCAGATGTGAGGTACTTGATGTTATACCTTATTGGGTTGATATCACTCAATTTATTTATTTAATTTTGGAATTATAGTAAAGATAAGGTTTTAAGGAGACAATTCTTCAATACCCTAGTATTAGTTTGTATTTGAAATTTTTTATTAGTAGCCATATATGAAATGTGTTTCTACAATTTATGGTAACGATACACATTGTCATTTTTTAATTTTTTCACTCTCTAAGGATAATGGTGTCAAAGTTTTGAGGTTAGGGTGTGCTAACTTATTTTCATTAACATGAGATGTTTATATGAATCTTGAAGATGCTTACGTTTGATAAATGTTTTCTTTTCTTGCATAGGATTATGGATAACATATATGTATTATGGATAGTTGTTTGATATGATACAATAAATGCATGTTTCAAATATGTGTATATTATTTATGGTCTAAATAAAGAAGTGATGACATTTAATTATACTTCAATTACTAATGGTATAAAATTGAATGATTCATACTATGTAGTTGTTCTTCATGGTCTCATGACATTTTTAAATCAGAATGTATAGAATGTGGTTATTGAAAGAAATTATAAAATAAAGTGTGACCAGATGTCTAGTAATATTTTCATAAGAGATGAGAAGTTGATCATACTTCATAGATAGGTAATGTCACTTTTACAACAATTTGTTGATGGGAATATCAAATATGGATAGGATATTGGGGATGTGAAAGTAATGGTGAGGTGGGGTAGACCAAGTAGTGGTGGTGCTTCATCCATTGTTATTAGCATTGTTTCACCACTTATGTTAATATGAGACACTGTTAATAAGCCTTTTTTTCCACCTTCCAAGTCAGAGTTGAATACAAATGATGAACAACATATACCATCATTGTCAATATGACCATGACATGCTGTCAATTATGCCAAATTAGATATTATGAGATTCCCAACATGAAACTATATTATTGTGTTTAGGGGAGCTTGGGAAAGAATATTTTCTAGTCTATGGCAACTATTTTTCTTTATTTGTGATATTTCCATTACATGGTATTTCATGGGGAGTGGGAATAAGTAAAAGATTATATGTAGAATCAATACAATGAGGGATCTCTCTTGGTAAAGAGTACTTACCATGTCAAATTTTAATCATTTTAATATATGAATGAAAGTTTCGTTATGCTCTTGATTTTTTTATGATACTTAAATGTTACAAGTGATATTAATATCTCTTATTACATGTGGTTAATATAATAATGGCTGAAAATCTCAATTGATGATAATGATTGCATTATCACCAAGTGTTTCCATTGGTAAGTAATTATTTCATTTAAATTTATTAAGTATGGACCTTGTATCAAATATTTAATCACTAAGAATATAAATATTTGAAGTATCACTTTGCACATTTTGTAGAATCCACAATTTGGGCTCCACTCTCTTATTTTCAACACATTAAGATTGATAACAAACTATATTTTTATTTAATATTTTTTATATATGTTATATTACCATTGATAATAAATTGACAACATAAATAAAATACAACTTAATTTCGAATAAAATCATCCATGCTCAATATGTCATGTGCTAGTCTCTACAAGGAAGTTGTTAAGTGGTCCTTATGCATTTATAAATTGTTACATTGCATGATTTTAGGATAACATATTAATGCTTATGTTTGGTAATTATTATCTATTTTTTAATACCTTTAATATGGATATCATGGCCCCTCGTTTGTCAATTCTATTTTTTTTAATCAATTCTACTTATTTATGAATGTTACTTGTTTATCAATGCTCCTTATTTATGTATAAATTAATAAGTCTATTATTTTTTTGGCTTGTTATCTTAATAGATGATGTGAAAATGGAATATGTTGTTATCTCTTAAAATGAAAAGTACATGTACTAAGGATTTATCTTCCAATGAATTGGAGTAGAGCAAGGTGGAGTGCAATTTGGGTAATTATAAAAATATTATTGCTTAGATACAAAGATATGATATCAAAGACTTCATAAATGGTGAATGTAAAAGATTGGGGTATCCCACTAGCTTTTGTATCATAATAATACATTCAATATTGTGCCATATGACTTGTAAAAATTTAGTATTGATAGATATATCTAATACATATTGTGGGTATTGTGTCTTTTAATAGTTAAAAAAAATTATATTATAATTTTTATATGTTTTAAATAATTATTGGTGTATGTATGGCCCTAAGTATTATAGGGAAGAAGATGACACAAATTATGAAATTTAAAATGATTCAAAGGTTGGTATTGGAATTTGACCTAGACATAATAATTTGCACCATCTATGTACCAATGTCACTTTTCTATTTGTGTGTTAATGAAGATACAATAACATGATTTGATTATGTATAACAAAATGGTCCATATAGACCGATAGGGCATGGTTTTCCATGGGAAAGAGATCAATGAATTCAAGGGTAGTAATTGAACTTTGGATCCATTCAATAGTGATACATTGAAGGATTAGGTGGAGAGGTTATTGTTGTTGGGATTTACCCTAAACTTGTTCACCAAAAGTAACATGACATGGTCCATCAAAAACTTTCATTATTCGAA
>JARHVA010000012.1:927500-955000 GCA_037957365.1 Torreya grandis
TAAGGAATTAAACATGTCTATGTTGGATCTATACTTAAATAATTGTAATGATTTTTATTGAATGAAATTATGAATTAAGGAATGTGAACTTGTATAACTAACTCAACTAATTTTTTGGTTCCTCTTTATGTTTTCACCTTGATCCAAAAAAATATGGTCACTCTTTTGCAAGTTATTTAAGTAAATTTAGGTGCATAGAAAATGAATAACTAAGAGATTAAAATGTAAGGAACTACATTACAATGGAACTACATGATTCTAATTTATAAGTACATATAATGCCTACATTATAAATGAATATGAATATTCTAAGTAGAATGAACAATAAACACATATCTTCAATTATGAACATATAGGAGATTTTCTATTTTTAACCACTTATATCAAAGTTGTGTACTCAATTACAAGTCATGTAAGCATTAGTTTCATTCATTAGGAAGATGGTGAGAGTTTTTGTAGTTAATTATTTTATTTATTCTTTCAAATTTGATTTTATTGAGAAGATGTAAAGGAGTACAAAGAGATTAATGGATAGACTCAAATATTGATATAACAAAATTTATAGGGTTATACAAGTTAATATAAGAAAAATTTAATATCAACCACTTCGTAATTAATCACTCTAAAATTTCAAAAAAATGCTCATAAAATTAGTAGTTTTCATCCACTAAGTAAAAATTTAATATCCTAATAATGTATCATCAAACAACCATCCAAAGTACACAAAAAAATAAACTTGACATTCAACAAAAAAATAACTCAAGAAAGGATATTACTAGTCAAGTTTAAACATGCATATTTTATCATATTCAATTTAGGTAGATTTTGTATGATACCAATATTTGGAATGATAGGATCCAAAGTAACTCAGTAACCTAGACCATCATAATCATTAATAAACAAATACATCTCTATAAAAAACACAAAATCTCCAATCTATTACATCAATGATTTTAAGTCTCATTATGCTGAACAAATCAATTCATACTATGAATCGAGAACATATTTTCACCCTCTTATTTATATATCCTTTTGAACTCAAATAATAAAAGTCATGAAAACCCTCAATAAGTAGTGAAAAATCCATTTGGTAAAGGTTTTTAGTAATAAATACAGTTACAAAAAAGTACCTCCAAATTCCTACTATTGGACACATAGTCACAACAATATATTTATAATATTCAAATATATTTGTAAGACATAATTAAATATTTATAATTTGTGGTTGTGTTTGTAATTCTTTTTATCACTGTGATTTCAACTAGTAAAAAAATATAACCACTAAAATTCCTATTGTTATGACCACTATTACAGGGTACAAAGTTGATTTGAGAAGTTTACTGCAGATGAATGCAGGATAATACATGGATATAGAATAAATGATTCATTGGATAGTAAAGGAAAACCTCAAAAGATAGGATCCATAATTAATTCAATATTGGAGATTTAAAAATCTCTTTTTTATGGATAATAATTTATAGGAAAGATATTGATAGTAGCATAAACTTCAAACAAACTCATTGAGTTATTTTCTTATTAAGATATCGAATAAGCCTTTATGAAGCTTAATATCCACAAAAAAACCATTTAAAAGTAATTTAAATAGTTGTTGGTGAGCACATTTCCTCCACTACATAGGACTGTTACCATGATAACTCATTTAGTTCAAATTTTAACACAACATAGACAATTTTGTCTTCATCTTTAACTTGTTTTAGGATTTTTTTTTTTCAAAATTTTAGTACTAGTTTTGTAATTCATTGTGTTTTCCATATAAATTATATTACCAAAATATTTTTTTAAGAAATATTAGGTAACAAATAAAAATACAAAAAATCATAGGAGAAGAAAAACTTTATTCCACATGTAATGTTCGATACAATTGATAAAAATAGAGAGGAACTATCAAAAAAACAACCCCCTTTCCCCAAAATTCATATTTCTATTTATTATAAAAAACCCCAATAGTTGATAGTTAAAATAGAATAATCAAATTCAACCATTCATAAGTAAATACACATTAATGCATTATGTAAATACACCAAGATAATAATAACATAAAAAAGTTGGCTATGTAACAAAAGTACATATTTAATTGTGTAAAAAAAAATATACAGTTGATCTAATGAGTATATGACACACTTTTTATCTCACCGAGGATCCCAACATTACACAACAACATTAAACTATTGAAAGAAACATGTTTAGCTAGTTTAGATATATTGATAATATGGCATTATGTATCATGTCTATAACACAAATTATCAACATGCAACATCAAATATTTATTATCCTCTTGCATTCCTTCTTTTGTGTTGAACGATCCTTATCTTAGTATTACAAAAAATGAATACAATTAATTTAATAAATAAAAAATAAAACCATTGTATTTTGATTCAATAGAAAGAGTGATTGAAAATTGATAATAAACAAATATACTCACCTTCAACTCTCATCATCTCCCTTTCACATTCTTATTTGCAACCAAGTCATTTTCTTATTCTTATCATGTTTCATTACTCATGTGTAAGCACAAGATGTGAATATATTAGTGAGAAAAAGAATATAATGGAAAACACATAATGTATCACTTACTTTCACAGCTTCTTTCCACCTTAGAATATCCTACCTCCTTTTCTCTTAATTTTATTTGGAATTGTAAATCTTGACTTCTTCTTATATATCTATCAACCCTTCAGGGCTCAAATCATAAGAGTCATAAACATGTTTTTTTTACAAATAAATTTTATTGAATTTGCACATCTCACATAGTTATTTTTTCAAATGCCATTCCACAAACCTTCATTTTATTCTCTACATTGCATGCCTTGATGCTTGATGGTATAGAATGGGAGGTAACATGTGCATTTTAGCATGGTGTGAATTAAACTATGGTTTTAACAAGAATTTATTTCCACCTTAATACAATCCAAGACATTATGGTGAAATACAATAAATTTTGTTCCTATATCTAAAATCCTAAATAATGTTATAACCATGCTCCTTATACTCAAATATAGTCTCCACACATCAAAAGGTTCAAATTAAACAAACATCTATTTAAAACAAACATCACCAATGCCAAAAAAATTCATAGGATATACATCTGAATTGAAAAGAAAAAAACATGGGAGAATTATACTTTTATAATTCAGAGATCATGGCATGTCACTATTGAAATCCTATGGCATCTAAAATTCCACATCATCCTTGTGTTCACATGAAACATGTGAGTTTTTTTCTTGATCGGAGATGGTAACATGTTATTATTCAAGTAAAATCACAAAAACAAGATCACAATCCCATTTCATAGCACTTAAAAAAAATCATAATTCCCTACATTTTACCTTCTCCTTTTGAGGATTCCCATGTGCATGCAAAGAGGTTACATAAGTCATTCATTCCATTCTTTTGATCTTCAATTGTTGTATCAAAATTGACACATAAAAATAACATATATTATACATATTACTATATAAAACTATATTTTATAGGTGACACAGTTACATACTATTCACATTCAAGGAGACTTTCATGAACTGATAAAAATAAGTGGAAGAAAAAGTAATACATCTGCCAACATACCAATATCTCTAGCTTATTATATTAAGATATGAAGATAAATGGATGAGGTAGTTTAACAAGCATACCCCTGCACTCAGAGTGATATTTACAAATGCATTACCTTTATATTCCACATTATTTTTATCAGTTGAAATCCTAATTGAATCTGAATGTGATAAAATTGCATGGCATGTAGAGGGTGGTATACATTGGTTTGAAAATTGGATGTTATTTTATATATGTTGTTTTAGTAGCACAATATTGCCTATTAAATTATGATTCATTTTTGGCATTTAATTTTGAAGTACATTTGATACCAAGGTGTTATAGAGCTTGCTACTGTACTTTTTAATATTAACTATTAGGTCTTTATTTTCCTAAAAAAATATTTTTTAAATAGATTCGATTATAGTTTTATTTTTAATTTAATTTATCATTTTTAAAAGCAAAATCAAACCTACCAGAATGAGGAATTAATAAATGACTGAATGAGGAATGATAATTTGAGGTTAACATTTAATTAGTTATGCTCATAATCAAAGATGTAAGAATTGGGGCCCATCATCAAAAGGCCAATGAAATGGATAGAGGGGAGGGTATCCAAAGTATCTAGTATGCATATGGATATCACATTAACATCTTACCTCCAAGTTCTTATTAGATACTCTATCTACCCTCCCCTATGTCCATTCCATTTACTTATTAACAGTCTAATGATGAGCCCCACTTCTTACATCCTTCATTCTAAGTATAACTAGAAGGTATAATTAGTGTGAGATTAGAATCAAGAATGTAATAAGTGGGTACCATCAATAGAGGGATTATGAATGACTGACTGACTGAATGAATAATGATAGTCTAAGGTTAACATTTTAATTTCCTTCACCCATAGCGTTTGGCTTAACTAATTTCATTTTCCTTAACCATTTTCATTTGAATTAATGCCATATTAATAGATGTTAACCAAGCTATGTGTCCATTTGTCATCAATTCATCCACTGCATTATACCAATATCCCTCTATTTATGGGCCCCACCTATTACATCCTTGATTCTAAGTTCTCATTAAAAAGACTAGGTGGTTATGTTTAGAATTAAGGATGTAATAAGTACAACCCATCATTGGAAGGTTAAAAAGTGAATGAAATGGATAGAGAGGAGGGTAGATAGAGTATCCATCACATGCATGGATATCACATAGATAGTCTAACTCCACATGCCTACTAGATACTTCATCTACCCAGAGTATACAATAGGCATACAAAGGTCATGTTGATATTTGAACTCTATATGCCTACTAGATACTACATCTACTTTCCCCTTTATCCATTTTGTTGGTTCATTAGCCATATTATATGGGCCCCACTTTTTACATCATTGATTTTAATTGCAACTAGCTGGTATATTTACTATGAGTTTAAAATTGAGGATGTAATAAGTTGGTCTTATTGATGGAGGGATAATAGGTTAATGCAATGAACAAGGTGATGATAAATAGAGTAACCAATAGGCATGTGGAGGTCAACTATTAGTGTGACAGTTGACCTCTATTTTTCTACTATTTACTCTATCTATCCTCACTCCATCTAATTCATTCGCTCTCTGTTGATGGGCCCCACTTTTTACATCCTAGACCACCAAGTTGGATGTTGATGGAATATTAAATAATCATTTTCAAATCTCATGCCCCTTCATGTAAGATAATGTTTTAAAATAGATAAAGAGCTAAAAAAATGATAAAACACTAATAGAAAAAGTAAATAAATAGGATGTGGAGGTTAACTAGCAACGTGGCATCTCATGCTAAACATACCATCTAGTTATGTTCATAATGTAGGATTAATAATGGATCCAACCCAAATAGTTTATGAGCACTGAATGTAATCAAACAAAAAATTTAACATGGATGGCCATACTTGCAGTTGATCTCTACATCCCCATTAGTTACTTATTCTACCAATTCTCTATATACCTAATTTATTTATAATATAAACAATAAAAAATAAATCCTCATATAACATACTTTCTTCACAAGATAAGGATTTATCACTAAGTGTAACTAGCTGGTACATTTGGTGTCGACCATGAAGCTAGATGTTGACCCCCAGTTTGCTTAAACAACTATAAGTTAACCTCAATTAAATTCATTATTTTCCCTAACTAGGAAAGTTAAAAGTTAGACAAGTTACTCACATGCCATTTAGGGTGTTCCATTTTGATGTTTTCAGGAGCTTTTGTCCCATTACCCTATCATAGTGAATAATAGGGAACATGGAATTGAACTAATTATACCCTATCATTCTAATTTCATTAGTTCAATGCCTCTTTCCCTATAGGATAATACATTAAATTATTGTCTTTACCTTACATGCTTAATTAGTTTACTAGATTTGAGATGATACATAAATTCCTTCAAGCAGTCAACAACACAATCAAAATAACACAACCCAAATTAATAGTTATAAGCATACTCAGGCCTACCAAGTTTTCAAATCAAAATTATAGATAGGTCTTAGCAAAGAATAAAAAACATTGAGATAGAGTTTAATATTATCTAAGTGTTTAAAATTCATGAATATAACAAGAGTTAGAATTCTCAAATCATTCAAATTATTTTATAGCATAATCTTGTGTACAATGGTGTTCAACTTGACAACATTATTACCATCTACAAGTGCCATGTGTGTATGAATCATAATGAAATGTAATTGGGATTCATTAACCATTACATGCCATGTTAAGTTACATTCATATTCAAAGTTTGAATGTGTATATCCTCATGAAAATGCATTATTATAAATCAGGATAACAATAAGAAATTGATCATGACAGAGACCCCTATGCTCCCTCCATAATACAATGCCTATATTTCCTTATTTCAACATTTCTTATCGGTATATAGTCACATTGTAAGTTTATATATCCAAACCATCGAAGTTGTAAGGACATTTATCAATTTTCTTAGAAGTAATGGAAAATTCATAGCCTTTACATTATTTTTAATGGTATACATAGATTAAGTATTGATATTATTTCAAAAAAGAAGTATGTATATATATTTATTGCCTGTATAATAGCCTTTATTACAATCTGTATAATGCCCTGCATCTTACATGTCTATCTAATAACCTTTATATTTTATATATAATTCTCGTATATGATACATATAAAGTAATTTTAACTCTATACCTTTGTAAAATGGTATACTATTGTTCATCATCAATACTAAGTATTATTTTAAGCATTTTGACCACTATAAAGGAATTTGAAAGTTTAGAATTTTGAACACTGGTCTATTCACAATGTTGTCCATATTACTACATAAGGAAAGGAACTAATAAACCATTAGTCTATATAGTGGTCTACTATTTTTAATTATCAATAATAAGTATTATCTTAAGCATTGGGGATACCATTCACATCAAGACAAAAATAATCCATCTTGATACATAAAGGAAAGGAACCAATGAACCATCAATTTATATAATTGTCTAATGTTGTTCATTATCAATATTAAACATTATTTCAAAGGGTGCACAAAATGTAAAACAAACATGATAAAAACTAAATATCACACAATCAACTAAACTAATTAAGCATGCAAGGTAAAGATAATCATTTAATGTATTGTCTTATACAAAACATGGTATTAAACCCATGAAATCAGATCGACATTGATCACAACTAGGATAAGGTGTAATGGTACCCCTTCAAAGATATTTTTTACATAGATATACAAGGGTCATTGTGCCAATAGGGCATTAATATAATGCATTATCATGAAATATAAATAAAATTAAAACTTTAATAGTTTATAAATATAAAATTCAAATAGACGTATCCCATTATCATAGCAAGCCAAGAAAAGGGCATTATACATTAGACCATTATGTAGAATGTAAAGGGTATTATATAGATAATTAAGATGTAGGGCATTATATAGATTATAATAAGATGGATAATAATAGACCAAATTTTCTACATACTGATGGTTTATTAATTCCATTCCTTTATGTAGCAATATGGAAAACAATATACCATTATAAAAAATGTAAATGGTATTATATATACAATGAATATGGAGTACTTAACTAGCTGATGCATTTGCATTTCTAGCTAATGTGTCTATAGGGTCCACCAAATCAGTCAATGTCTAATGCTCATGACTGTGCTAATGTCCATTAATAATACATTAAGAAAAATAACAAGTATTTCATTGGTTCTTTTCATTTATGTATCAAGATGGATAATAGTAGACCATTTTATAGAATGTAAAGGGTATTATACATACAAGCAAGATGTAGGGCATTATACAAACTATAATAAGATGGACAATAGTAGACCATTATACAGACTGGTGGTTCATTGATTCCTTTCCTTTATGTACCAAGATGGAAAATAATATCCATTACACATAATGTATAGGAAAAACAATTGATACTATAAATTATTTCCAAGTGAAGGTAAAACCATCACAATGGTTAGCCTACTAGTTATAGACATTTAGTAAATCTTGCTTTCAAAACTTATGTTTCAAGGGAAAATGACATTAGAACCAATTTTAAGTATCATGATATTATATCATATTAGATAAATTAAAATTTAATATGTGATATCCATGGGCCATAAATAATATAATGAATAATTATATAAATTATATGGCACCATAAAAATGAGTAATAATGCTAGCATAATTCTAAAAGTTAAAATTGGGGGAAAATATATTCAGAATATAAACTTCATTTTTTTAGAGGAACCTTATACAAGGTCTCATAATCATTACCATTTCAAGGTATGGTTTTAAGTATCATGAAACAAATACAAGTAAAGGATATCAGAACATATTCACCATTAATCATGTCAATTTGTCCTCTTGAGGCAAATAATTCTTAAAACAATGAACTAAGCTTAGTTCTATAATTCCCACTAGAAATGAGGCCTCATTTATTTAGTTACAAAAAGGTCAATTGATTTAGGGTTTTATCTTGCATCATATATTAAAATTCATTTGAATTTTTAAACATAGTTTAAGCATTTATTTATTAGCATTCATATCCATTATATCACAAAAGACAAGGGTGACTCAAAAAAACCCTAACTTCCACTAATAATATAGTTCTTGGTATCTAGAATTTACTTTCAATATAAATAATTAGTTTTCTTAGTTTATATATAAAATTTTGTTAGGTAACATAATGATATAGTTTCCAATTACAAAATGCTTTCCAAAATACTAGATCTACTTGCATCAAGGTGAAACATTAATTCCTTTTACAAATTTTATAACATTGAGAGAAACATAGTACTAAGTTATCCACTACCTATGTCACTATTTCCATTATAAATAGGAAATTAAACATTAGAAACATCCATTCATATCACCATTTAAGGGAATAGTTATAACCACCCTCAGCATGAGTTGAGCCATAAAGGATAGATGCAAGGTTAAACACATAACAGGGTAAGATCCTAAACTCATTCCCAAATAAGCATACTATTAGGTTCAAGTAGTCATGAATATAATCAATGGGATTACATGATTTAATGTGGTAGGAAAAAACTATTCATGCAACACTATTAATTGATGATGTGGTAGATACTATTCATCCTAGTGAGGTGTCACAACACTATTTTTTATTACATATGTGTCATGGGTCAATTTTATCATGTAAGGATAAGAAAGAGTGGTCAAAGTACACATAAAGGTGGCCTAAATTGTCTAAAGAAGATACTCTTTTTTTTTGACCTTGCACATGTGACTTGCCTTTCACTATTCATCAATAGTGTTTCACATGTGAGGGTGGCACCAATTTTCAAAGATGCTTGTCTCTTAGTCATAATGACCCCAAGTGGATCATGTGGTGTGGGTTTTCCTTATTTATTGTCGTGATTAATCCATGTGGGGCATGGATTTTGGTCTCTCTTTCATTCTTCTTTATAAAATCTATAAAATCATTTATTCCTTTACTTATTAATTAGGCTAGGTTGGGAATAAGTTGAATTTGGGAGCATAGGCTTGGTTTGAAGCCTTTGAAGGGCCTACTTGGCATGTTGGCCAAGTGAAGATAAAGCTTGATGGAATGCATTGGTGGCATGGCCTTTTTAAATGTAATGTGTTATTGATTATGAGAATATTATGACAGGAATTCATATGTGTTTATGTGTGTTATGAGTAATTGAGAGGATTATATGGATTGGTGAATCCATCTATGTGGTTGGAGCCACATCATGATCCTTATATTACTAACTTGATTGAGTTATCAATAAAAATGAACACATGTGTTTTGAAATCCCACAAGAGACACTTATACATGGCAGGTTTCAAATTAGCACAATTATCACTGAACAATTGAGAAATTTCACATGTCAATCATTTCATCTTAAAATAAAAATAAAAAAAATAAAATTGATCTATTTAAAATAGACTTTTAAAAAGAGAAATGTTTTATATTAAAATCATTTTTCAAATTTATTTTAAGTAAAATCCTATGATTAATCATTGAAGATAGGTAATGAAAAGAGGGTTTGATTAACTTTAGGAGCCTTAAAAACTCATTAAAATCTAAAATAATATTAGACTACAAGCTCAATTTCAAAAAACAAATCTTAAATTCTTTAAATAATTATTTTATTTTAATAAATTATAACTATGCATTCAATACAACATATCATTCTTTCAGAGTAAATACAGTAAGTGTGGCTATAACTAGCTATAAAACTAAAATATACACTATACACACTCACTCTTATCATTACCATCATTATCATGTTTATTGTTTGTTGGTGTAGAAGATGGGCCTGCCTATGGAATATTAATATTTCCATCTTCCACAATTGACTCTATATTATGATGAGGATTAGGGTTTGAAGATAGTGCAGATGAGCCTACCTTTGGAATATCATTATTACCATTTTCCATATTCGACTCTGCATTATGATAGGGATTAGGGTTTGAAATTACTCTAAATGAGCCTGATTCTAGAATATCATTGCTACCATTTTTGGTACTTGAATCTACATTATGATGGGGATTAGGGTTTAAAGGTACCTCAAATAAACATGCTTTTATAATATCATTATTATCATTTTTTGTACCTAAACTTTCCTTATGATTAGGGTTTGAAGGTGTGGTATATGGGCTTGTCTCTATGATACGATGATGAAGAGTAGGATAAATAATGAAATTATATTAGCGATAAATTAATTTGGACATGTACAAATTAAGACATGGATGAATTTCATCCCTGTAATATAGGGGGGTGAGTGGGCATAGAGAGTAATAGCCCAAAGGTGGTAGAGTATGAGGATGATATAATCTCCATAGTCTTAGTGGACTAAAAATATACGTAGAATTAGTTTGTTTAGAAATCCCTAATGGGAGTTGAAGGTGAAGATGGTGGCATCCCCAAAGGACTCATACTAATATTGAAATTATTATCATCATGATCATTTTTTTTATTTGTATCATTACCTCCATTATCTTCCCTCTTACTACTGCTATCATCATCTTTACAAAAAATAGAATCAATAAGTATATGACACTAAAAAAATAAAATTTAGCCTTATGAAGGGATGTCACCCAAATTTTGATTGTTGGCATAATAATTTGCACTCAAAATGTCAATCAATTTACTCTTGATAGGTTTTTTGGCTCACCTAATTTTACATTTAATTATATCCATTAAAAATAAACACAAACATTGTAATATGATGCGATGCAGGTTCACTGGTTCCTTTCCTTTTTGTATTAAAATGAACAACAATATACCATTATATAGAATGTAAATGGTATTATATAGAAATAAAGATGTAGGACATTATATAAATTGTAATAATATGGAAAATAATAGACCATTATAAATACTGATGGTTCATTGGTTCCTTTCCATTATGTCATGAGATGGATAACAATAGACCATTGTACATATTTTAAAGGGTATTGCATAAATAAACAAGATATAGGGCGTTATATAGAGCGTAATAAGATGGACAATGTTAGACCATTATACAAATTGATGGTTTATTGGATCCTTTCCTTCATGTAGAAAGATGGACACCAATAGACCATTACACATAATGTCAAGGGTATTATATAGATAAGCAAGATGCATGACATTATACAGACTATAATAAAGGGTATTATATATATATAGACATTTTTTGAAAGAGTATCAATACTTGATCTATCTATACCATTATAAATAATGTTAAGGGTGTGAATTTTCATTTACCTCCAAGAAAGTGGATAAATATATTTGAAGCTTTGATGGTGTGATTATATATATTTACAATGTGACAGTATACCGAGAGGAAATGCTAAAATGGGGAAATCCAGATGATGTATTATGGAGGTAGAAGAGGGGTCTCTATCATGATCACTTTATTATTGTTATTTCACTTTATATTAATGCATTTTCATGGGGACATGCACACTCATCCTTTGAATATGAATGTAACATAACATGGCACATTACAGTTCATGAATCCTCATTACATTTCATTTGATCCATACACACATGGCACTTGTAGATAATACATATCATGTGTCATCAATATGTGAAAGGCATGGATTAAATTCATATTTTATTAAAATGAAATTAATATATGCTAACAAAATTCATTGTTCCTAGTATATAACATAGTTTTTGCGTCATAGCCCTTCACCTTGAGTTATTGAAAGGTGAGGCTCAAACACTCTAACATAGTTGTTGCTTCATAGGCTCCTCTGTATATGATAACCTTTATTAAATTATTTTAAGAAGGACAAAATGTCACTAAAGTAGAAGGACAAGGGTATGGATCCATTTTAATTTATATACAATAAGAGGGAATTATTGAGAAGGTCAAGAAGTAGATGGACACAATGTCAAAAGTTAAGAATAATGAATGAGTTAGTGAATCAAAATCATAGAAACCAATATAATAAATACGTAAGAAATTAAACATGTCTATGTTGGATCTATACTTAACCAATTGTAATGCTTTTTATTAAATGAAATTATGAATAAAGGAATGTGAACCTGCACAACTAACTCAACTAAGTTTTTTAGTTCCTCTTTATATTTTCACCTGATCCAACAAAATATGGTTACTCTTTTGAAAGTTATTTAAGTAAATTTAGGTGCATAGAAAATCAAAAATGAAGAAATTAAAATGTAAAGAACTACATTACAAAGGAACTACATGCTTCTAATTTATAAGTACATATAATGCCTACATTATAAATGAATATGAATATTCCAAGTAGAATGAACAACAAGCACATAGTTTCAATTATGGACATGTAGGAGATTTTCTACTTTTAGCCACTTATATCAATGTTGTGTACTCAATTACAAGTCATATAAGCATGCAAGAATTCGTTTCATTCATTGGTAAGATGGTGAGAGTTTTCATAGTTAATTATTTTATTGATTCTTTCAAATTTGATTTTATTGCGAAGATGTAAAGGAGTACAAATAAATTGATTGCTCGACTCAAATATTGATATAATTTTTTTTATAGGGTTATACAAGTTAATAAAGATGAATTTATTATCAAACCAATTTGTAATTAATCACTCTAAATTTTCAAAACAATGCTTAGATAATTATTGGTATTCATCCACTAATTAAAGATTTAATATCCTAATAATGTATCATCAAACAACCATCTAAAGTGCATAAAAAAATAAACTTGACATTCAACAAAAAAATAACTCAAGAAAGGATAGTAATAGTCAAATTTTAAATGCATGTTTTATCATATGCAGTTTAGGTAGCTTTTGTATGCTAAAAATATTTGGAATGATAGGATCCATAGTAACTTGATAACCTTGACCTTACAATCATTAATAAAAAAATACATCTCTATAAAAAACACAAAATCTCTAATCTATTGCATCGATGATTTTAAGTCTCATTATGCTGAACAAATCCATTCATAATATGATCCAAGAAATATTTCCACCATCTTATTTATATATCCTTTTGGATTTAAATAATAAAAGGCATGAAAACCCTAAATAAGTAGTGAAAAATCCATTTAGTAAAGGTTTCTAGTAATAAACACAATTACAAAAAAGTACCTCCAAATTCCTACTATTGGACACAGTCACAACAACATATTTATAATCTTTAAATATATTTGTACAAAAAAGTACCTCCAAATTCCTACTATTGGACACAGTCACAACAACATATTTATAATCTTTAAATATATTTGTAAGAAATATTTGAATATTACTAATTGGTGGTTGTGTTTTGAATTATTTTTATCGATTTGATTTCAATTAGTAAAAGAATATAACCACTAAAATTCCTATTGTTATGACCACTACTATAGGATACAAAGTTGAATTTGAGAAGTTTATTGCAGATGAAAGTAAGATAATACATGGAGATGGAATAAATGATTCATTGGATATTCAAGTAAACCCTAAAAATATGGGCTCCTTAATTAATTTAATGTTGGAGATTTAAAAATCTCTTTCTTATGGATATTAATTTATAGGAAAGAACTTGATAGTAGCATAAACTTCAAAAGAACCCATTGAGTTATTTGTTTATTGAAATATCGAATAAGCCTTCTTGAAAATTAATATCCACACAAAAACATTACAAATTAATTTAAATAGTTTTTGGTGAGCACATTTCCTCCACTACATAGGACTGTCACTGTGATAACTCATTTAATTCAAATTTTAGCACAACATAGACAATTTTGTCTTCATCTTTAAGTTGCTTTAGGATTGTTTTTTTTCAAAATTTTACTAATAGTCTTGTAATTCATTGTATTTTTCATATAAATTATATTACCAACATATTTTTTTAAATAAATATTAGGTAAAAAATAACAACACAAAAATGCATACTATAATAAAAAACTTTATTACACATGTAGTGTCTGATAGATTGCTAAATATAGAGAGAAACTATCACAACAACAACCCCCTTTCCCCAAAATTCATATTTCTTTTTATTGTATAAAACCCCAACATTTGATAGTTAAAATATAATCATCAAATTCAACTAGTCATAAGTAAAGAAAAATTAATACAATATGTAAATACACAAAGATAATAATAACATAACAAAGGTGGCTATGTAACAAAAGTACATATTTGTTTTTAAAATATATATATAGTCAATCCAATGAGTATATGAAACACTTTTGATCTTACTAAGGATCCCAACATTACATAATGAATTTACACTATTGAAAAACCATATATAAATATCTCTTCACATATAATGATAATATGACATTATGTATCACGTATGTAACACAAATTATTGGCATGCAACATCAAACATTTCTTCTCATATTTCATTCCTTATTTTGTGTTGAATGATCCTTATCCTCGTATTACAAAAAATGAATACAATTACTTTCATAAATTAAATAAATAAATTTATAAAAAAAAAAAAACAAAAAAAACAAAAAACAAAAAAACCATTGTAATTTGATTAAATAGCAAGAGTGATTGAAAATTTAGGATAAACAAATATACTCACCTTCAACTCTCATCCTCTACCCTTCACATTATTGTTTGCAACCAAGGCATTTTATTTTTCCTATCATGTTTTGTAACTCGTGTGTAAGCACAAGATGTGAATGTAATAATGATAAAAAGAATATAATGGAAAACTCATAATGTATCACTTGGTTTCAAAAATTCTCTCCGCCTTAGAATATCCTACCTCCTTTTCTTTTTATTTTCTTTGGAATTATAAATCTTGAGTTATTCTTATATAGATACCAACCCTTCGGGGTTCAAATCATCGGAGTCATAAACATGTTTTTTTAATAAATAAAATTTCTTACATTTGCACATCTCATATAGTTGTTTTTGAAAATTCCATTCCACAGACCTTCATTTTCTTCTCTTGATTGCATGCCTTGATACTTGATGGTCTAGAATGGGAAGTAACATTTGCATTTCATCATGGTGTGAATTAAAATATGGTTTTCACTATAATTTATTTCCACCTTCATATAATCCAAGACATTGTGGTGAAATACAATAAAATTTGGTCCCTATATCCAAAATCCTAAATAATATTATAACCATTCTCCTTATACTCAAAGATAGTCTACACACATCAAAAGGTTCAATTTAAACAAGCATCTATTTAAAATAAACATCAAAAATGCCACAAAAATTCATAGGATATACATCTAAATTGAAAAGAAAAAAACATGGGAGAATTATCCTTTTATAATGTAGAGATCATGGCATGTCATTGTTGAAATCCTATGGCATCTAAAATTCCACATCAACCTTGTGCTGACATGAAACATGTGAGTTTTTTTCTTGATTAGAGAAGGTAACATGTTCCTATTTAGGTAAAATCACAAAAACAAGATCACAATACCATTTTATATCACTTTAAAAAACTCACAATTCCCCACATTTTACCTTATCTTTTTTAGGATTCCCATATGCACATGAATAGGTTTGTAGAGGTCATTAATTCCATTCTTTTGCTCTTTATTTGTTGTAGCAAATGGATAGAAGGTTAACATGCATGTAGTGTTAGTGCTAAGAAAAGAAACACATAAAAAAGAACATATATTATATATATTACCATTTAAAACTAGATTTTATAGTCCACATAATTACCTCATATTCACATTCAAGGAGACTTTTATGAATTGATAAAAATAAGTGGAAGAAAAATCAATACATTTGCCAACACACTAATATTTTCAGCTTGTTATATTAGGCTATGAAAATAAATGGAGGAGGTATTTTAACAAGCATACCCATGCACTCGAAGTGATATTTAAAAATGCATTGCCTTTAGATTCCAAATTATTTTTATCATTTGAAATCCTAATTGAATTTAAATGCGATAAAATTACGTGGCCTATAGAGGGTGGTATACACTGGTTTGGAAATTGGATGTTCTTTTATATATGTTGTTTTAGCATCACAACATTACCTATTAAATTTTGATTCATTTTTGGCATGTAATTTTAAATTACATTCAATACCAAGGTGTTTTAGAGCTTGCTACTATATTTTTTAACACTATCATGGCTTTCTTTTCTTAAAAAATAATATTTTTAAAGAGATTTGATTATAGTTTTTTAGTTTAATTTTATTTTAAATTTAATTTGTCATTTTTAAAAAAAAAATCCCACATAATAAAAAGATGAATGAATAAATTAATAAATGAGGAATGATAATTTAAGGTTAACATTTAATTAGTTATGCTTAGAATCGATGATGTAAGAATTGGGGCCCATCATCAAAATGTTAATGAGCTAATGAAATGGAAGGAGGGGAGGGTATAAAAAGTATATAGTAGGCATGTGGATATCACATTGATATTTTACCTCCATGTTCCTAATGGATACTCCATCTACCCTCCCCTCTATCCATTCCATTAGCCTGTTAGCCGTCTAATGATGGGTCCCATTTTTACATCCTTGATTATGAGTATAACTAGTTGGTAAAACTAGCATGAGATTAGAATCAATAATGTAATAAGTGGGGCCCATCAATATAGGGATGAGTAATTACTGAATGAATGAATGAGGAATGATATTCTGAGGTTAATATTTTATTTTCCTTCACCCCTAACATTTGGCTTAACTAGTGTCATTTTCCTTAACCATTGTCATTTGCCTTAATGTCATATTAACAAATGTTAAGTAAGATGTGTGTCCATTTATCATCACTTCATCCATTTCATGATACCATTATCCATTTATCAATGAGCCCCACCTATTACATCCTCAATTTTGAGCTCACATTGAAAATACTAAGTGGGTATGTTTAGAATTGAGGATGTAATAAGTACGGTCCATCATTAGAGGGATAACAGGCCAATGGAATGGATGGATGGGAGGGTAGACTTAGTATCCATCATGCATGTGGATATCACATTAAAATTTGACCTCTATATGCTTTTTGGATACTTCATTTACCCAAAATATATAATAGACACGCAAAAGTCATGTTGATAGTTGAACTCCACATGCTTACTGGATACTCCATCTACCTTTCCCTTCATCCATTCCATTATTTTGTTAGCCATATTATTATGGGACCCCATTTTTACATCATTTATTATAATCACAACTAGCTGGTATGTTTAGTAGGAGTTCATAACTGAGGATGTAATAAGTTAGTCCCATTGATGGAGGAATAATAGGTTACTGCAATAGACAGGGTGATGATAAATAAAATAACTAATAGGTATGTTGAGGTTAACTATTAAAATGACAATTGAACTCAATTTTCTTAGTGGTTACTCTATCTATCCTCACTCCATTCACTCCATTAGCCCTCTATCGATGGGCCCCACTTCTTATATCCTAGACCACCAAGTTGGATGTTGATGGAATATTGAATCATCATTTTCAGATATCATGCCCCTTCATGTAAGATAAGGTTTTTAGCTAGAGAATGAGCTAATAAAAGGATGAAACAATTATAGAAAAATTAACTAGAGGGGATGTGGAGGTCAACTACCAATGTGATATCCCATGCTAAACATACCATCTAGTTATGTTCATAATGTAGGATCTAATAATTGATCTAACCAAAATAGTTTATGAGCACTGAATGTAACCAACCAAAAAATTCAACATGGATGACCATACTTAAAATTGACCTTTGCATCACCATTAGTTACTTATTATACCAGTGCTCTATCTACCTAATTTATTTACAATATAAATAATAAAAAATAAATGCTTATATAACATACTTTATTTACAAGTTAAGGATTTATCACTAAGTATAAATAGCTAGTATATTTGATGTGGATCATGAAGCTGGACATTGATCCACATTTGGATGAGACAATTATAAGTTAACCTAAGTTTAATGCATCCTACTCCCTATCTTGGAAAGTTAAAAGTTAGACAAGTTACTTGTATGCCATTTAGGATGTTCCATTTCGATGTTTGTAAGAGCTTGTGCCCCCATAGTGAATAATAAGGAACATGGCCTTGAACTAATTGTAACTTATTCTAGATATGGTCAATATCATTCTAATTTCATTAGTTAAATTCCTCATTCCCTATAGGACAATACATTAAATGATTGTCTTTACCTTGCAAGCTTAAGTAGTTTATTGGATTTGAGATGATACATAACTTCATTCAAGCAGTCAACAACACAATCAACATAACACAACCCAAATCAATAGTTCTTAGCATACTTATGCCTACCAAGTTTTTAAATCAAAAGTATAGAGAGGCCTTAGCAAAGAATAAAAAACATTGACACATAGTTCAATAATATCTGAGTGTTCAAAATTAATGAATATAACAAGAGTCAAAATTCTCAAATCATTCAAAATATTTTATAGTATAAACTTAAGTACAATGGTGTTCAAATTAAAAACTTCATTACCATCTATAAGTACCATGTGTGTATGCATCATAATGAAATATAATTGGGCTTCATTAACCATAATATGCCATGTTAAGTTACATTCATATTCAAATTCTGATTGTGTATGTCCTCATGAAAATAAATTATTATAAATCAAAATAACAATAAGAAACTGATCATGATAGAGACCCCTCTGCTCCCCCCATAATACAATGCCCAGATTTTCCTATTTCAACATTTCCTCTTGGTATATAGTCACATTGTAAGTTTATATATTCAAACCATCAAAGTTGTAAGGAAATTTATCCACTTTCTTGGAGTAATGGAAAATTCACAAACTTTAAATTATTTTTAATGGTATATATAGATCAAGTATTGACATTATTTAAAAAAAGGAGTATGTATATATATTCATTGCTTGTATAATACCCTTTGTTACAATTTGTATAATGCCTTGCATCTTGATTGTTTATCTAATACCTTTTACATTCTATATATCATTATTGTGTTATGTATATATATTCATTGCTTGTATAATACCTTTTGTTACAATTTGTATAATGCCTTGCATCTTGATTGTTTATCTAATACCTTTTACATTCTATATATCATTATTTTGTATGATACATATAAAGTAATTTAAACTCTATACATTTGTATAATGGTCTACTATTGTTCATCATCAATATTAAGTATTATCTTAAGCATTTTGACCACTATAAAGGAATTTGAAAGTTTGGAATTTTGAACCCTGGTCTATTCACATTGTTTTCCATATTAATACATAAGGTAAGGAACTAATAAACCATTAGTCTATATAATGGTCTTCTATTATTCATTATCAATACTAAGTATTATCTTAAGAACTAGAGATACCCTTCACATCAAGACAAAAATAATCCCTCCTGATACATAAAGAAAAGGAACCAATGAACCATCAATGTGTATAATTATCTACTGTTGTTCAATATCAATATTAAACATTATTTCAAAAGGCCTAAAAAATTTTAAACAAATATACTAAAAATTAAATATCACATAATCTAATAAATTACTTAAACATGCAAGGCAAAGACAATCATTCAATGTATTGTCTTATATGGAACATGGCATTAAACTCATGAAATTAGATCGACATTGATCACAACTAGGATAAGGTACAATGGCACCCCTTCAAATATATATATTTTATGTAGATATACAAGGGTCATTATGCCAAGATGGCATTGATATAATTCATTATCATGCAATATATATCAAATTAAAAATTTAATGTTTTATAAATATAAAATGCAAATAGACGTATCCCATTATCATAGCAAGACAAGAAAAGAGTATTATACATTAGACCATCATATAGAATGTAAAGGTTATTATATAGATTAGCAAGATGTAGGACATTATATAGACTGTAATAAGATGGACAATAATAGATCATTATACATATTGATGGTTTATTGATTCCAATCCTTTATGTAGAAATATGGATAATAATAGACCATTATACAAAATGTATATAGAATGTAAATGATGTTATACTTATAATTAAGATGGAGCACCTTAAATAGCTAGTGCATTTGCATTTCTAGTTGATGTGTCTGTAGGGTCCACCAAATCAGTTAACATCCTATACTCATGACTGGGCTAATGTCTATTAACAACACATTAAGGAAAATAACAAGTAGTTCATTGATTTCTTTTCTTTATGTATGACAATGGATAATATTAGATCATTATATAGAATGTAAAGGGTATTATACATACAAGTAAGATGTAGGGAATTAAATAGACTATAATAAGATGGATAATAGTAGACCATTATACAAACTAGTGGTTCATTGGTTCCTTTCATGTATGTAGAAAGATGAAAAATAATACACATTACATAGAATGTATAGGAAAAAAATTGATGCTATAAATTATTTCCAAGTGAAGGAAAAACCATCACAGTGGTTACCCTACTAATTATAGACATTTATTAAATCTTGCTTTCAAAAGTTATTTTGCAAAGGAAAATGACATTAGAACCAATTTTAAGTATCATGATATTATATCATATCAGATAAATTAAAATTTAATATGTGATATCCATGGGCCATAAACAATATAATGAATAATTATACACATTGTATGGCACCATGAAAATAAGTAATAATGCTAGCATAATTCTAAAAGTTATAATCGGGGGAAAATATATTCAGAATATAAACTTCATTTTTTTAGAGGAACCTTATACAAGGTCTCATAATCATTACCATTTCAAGGTATGGTTTCAAGTATCATGAAACAAAGACAAGTAAAGGATATCAGAAACATATTCACCATTAATCATATAAATTTGTCCTCATGAGGCAAAATAATTCTTAAAACAATGAATTAAGTTTAGTTCTATAATTCTCTCTAGAAATGAGGCCTTATTCATTTAGTTGTACAATAAGGTCAATTAATTTAGGGTTTTAGATTGTATCAAATATTAAAATGCATTTTATTTTTTAAACATAGTTCAAGCATTTATTTATTATCATTCATATCCAATATATCACAAAAGACAAAGGTGACTAAAAAAACCCTAACTTCTACTTGGAATATCTTTCTTGGTATCTAAAAATTCCTTTCAACATAAATAATTATGTTTGCTTAGTTTGTATATAAAATTTTGTTAGGTAATAGAATGATATAGTTTTCAATTACAAAATGCTTTCCAAAATACCAAATCTATTTACATCAAGGTGAAGCATTAATTCCTTTCACAAATTTTATAACATTGAAAGAAACATAGTACTAGGTTATCCACCACCTATGTCACTATTTTCATTAGCAATAGGAAATTAAACATTATAAACATCCATTCAGATCACCATTTAAGGGAATAGTTATAACCACCCTCAGCATGAGCTGAGCCATAAAAGATAGATGCAAGTTTAAACACAAAACATGGTAAGATCCTAAACTCATTCCCAAATAAGTATACTATCAGGTTCAATTAGTCATGAATATAATCAATGGGATTCCATGATCCTTCTATTATTAACTTGATTGAGTTATCAACAAAAATGAACACAATAAGTATTTTGTAAGCCTACAAGAGACACTTATACATGACATGTTTCACATTAGCACAATTATCACTGAACAAATGAGGATAACTTTCACATGTAAATCATTTCATCTTAGCTTAACTATGTTAGCAAGAGATAACTAACATGCAAAATATTTACACACCAAATACAAGGGAATCATGCATAAAAATAAAACCTTATTTTAATGCCTTACCTGTATCAACATAGTGATTATAGTGAACGTGGAATATAAATTCTAATTTCTAATTACTACGTGAAATAGAACTCACACTCCTCTACTCTGCCTCCTCGAATGGAGTATTAGTACATAGAGAATTTACAATTTTTTATTGGAATTTTTTACAATATTTAATCAAATAGAAAGATAATAATCATAAAAAATACTAACATCCAAACTTTAAAATCAAGTTCCATGTGAATGAATGCACATCCAACATTCCATGAAGTCTAAGTTTTCAAGCATAGTCATGTCTTCCATGTTCTCAAATCTAAACCAACTAGTACAATCAATTATAAAATCAATGGAGTGTTTTATGAGAAGCTTCATTGAACTATAACCAACATTGACACCTAGATTAACTAGAAAATAATTCACACATTCTCATGGTTAATCTTTAATAAAGTCATTTTTATGAGTATCCCTTGGATATGATGAGTATTAAGTGGACCATTCATGTTCTTGAAAGAGATGAGTTTTTATGAACATTACCTATGAAATATAAATCAATATATATTGACTAGAAACTAGGCAACTACATCTTTAAATCATATTGCATAATTTAATGCACATTAGAAACACCACTTATATGAGATTTTAATGTTTGACAAAATGGTGGAGGGGAATAATTTTTTTGAAGATTTGAAAGGGAGAAAGAGGATGAAATTTTCTAGGTTAGAGTTAGAGTTGGCACTTTTAAAGAAACTATGGAAGGACCATAGTGTGAATCTTCCCAAGAAAATGAGGATGAGGAACAATACACAAACCAGGATTGGAAGACTTCATTATCTAAGTGTATATGGCTAGTGAATAGACCAAGGGGAAAAATTCCAAAGATTCAAATTCCTTTATAGTATAAAGCTAGAATACAAAGGTATAGCGTTTAAATTCCTATATATGTATCATATCCAATAACGATTATACATTGGATGAATTATGCAATCAATGAATGGTTTTGGGGTTTAACAATTAGTTGATCATCTCAGAAGGGCACAACCTTTAAATGGAAATGGTCAAATCAAATGATAATGTTAAAGCTAAATGCAAGGTTTGAAAGAAAATTAAATGTGTGCGAGTACTTAGTTAAAACCTTATGTTCCCTACATATTAAGTTCTTAAACAGAGGGGGTTTAAGAACTTACCTAGTTAAAATATGTTCAAATGAAAATGAATTCCAATGACGACTGCCTTCAAAACTTGCCAATTGAGTAATGGTGATGAACATGACCTCCATCTATAATTTATAAATCCACTATTGGGGATGATTGATAATAGGTGATGTTTTTAAGAGCTTGAAAAGGGGTTGACTTTTGAAAATGATGATAAAAATATGAGGCTTGGTTGAATTATTATCATCACTACATTCGTGGGGCCCAATGAATAAAAATGATGGTTAAGGAAAAAACCCATGGTTAAGTCAAACGTTAGGGGTGAAGTAATGAAGGTGCTGATGGGACTAGATGGGGGTTGATGTCTAACATGGTAGTCCACATCGAATGCATTGGTTGGTTATGCTTAACTCTTCACATATCTTATTTCCTTAAGGGAGTTCTTCTTGGTTCAAATGAAAAGATACCAATTTATTCAACACAGTCCATTTGTTCACATTCATATTCAAATCTTACACTGATTCTGATGTGAATTGATCATTTGTAGTTTTTGCTTCCAATTCTGCCATGCCTAATGATATTGGTGAATGTTAAAAGAGATTGTTAATGGCTCTTTCAGATAATAAGCATTTCATACCAGAAAATGGAGGATCAAGAGTAGGACAAGTGGATTTAGGGCTATTTAAATGAGCTAACTACATGCAATTGTATTAGAGACCCATCTCTTGCTTCATACCTGTGTTACCATAAATGCAACATATTGAAGGGGTTACACATAAAAACATATGAAATGGGATCTACAACGCGAACCACTTTTTCAACAGTTTCCATCACGTTTCATATTCCTTCAAAATGTTTCTTGTCAATGCCCCTACAATGCATGCATTTCTATCGTAAAGTTTGAGATCAAAGAATTTTTTTATCTGATTTAATACTTTTGTATTTATATGTTTATGTTGTGTTTATATTTATCATGATTAATGCTTTTGTCTTTATGTTTAGAATGTTTCACTTAGTTTCAATATTTTGATTTTTTATTAATATTTATTTAGTATGTATGTGTTTACATTTAAATTTTTTATTTTAAACTTCATATCATTTTATTAATTTTTTTCCTTAATATATTTATTCGGTATTTATTTAGTTTGAGAAAATTAGAAAATCAGTTTATTGTAGATTCATTTAAAATTCATATTTTAATTAGTATAAATGTTTTATTTTATTTTATAGGTTTATAGTGTTTTTGTATTATAATAGAATTGGAGGGATTATGGATTTATCTATTCCATGAAGCATAATAAGTTAAGAAATAAAAATACAGAGGACCTTATATATGTACATTCTAATCTTCATTTATTTTCTCATGCTTTGATGAATACAAATTAGAGCCTCATAAGATGTGGGACTATCGAGGCTCGATGGATGATGGAAATAATAAATTACAAATCAAGGTGCTTGAAGAAGATGCAAGTCAGATTTGAGCAGTTGAGGTGCTTGAAGAAGATGCAAGGCATATTTGACTTGGACTAGAGTGGAGGAAGGGCAAGGAAGCATCTTACACACACATATTTCTTACTTGCAACCTTTCCATGGCCATTTATAATCACATTTTAATTGTGGTTATGGTTTATAAGAGTAGGTGTGAAGTGCATCTACTCCACTATAGGATTCTTTGTGTTGAGACAGTCCAAGTTTGATAGAATTCAAATCTTTCTCAAGTTGGGAGGGGGTGATTCTATAGATTCGTTGCCCTTGAAATGGTTTCTCTACTTGAAAACGAAGAATACTATCCACCCTTTCTCCTGTAACTCGTTCAATCCCTGTGAAAATTAACAATTTTTCATGCAAACAATTTCAATTTTTATTAACATGCACTAATCTCACATTTCCGGTAAACTCCCTTATTTATTCTCATCTGACGAGTGGTAAATGATTAAAACTAGTTACCATAAAAATACATTTGTCTATTAAAGCTTAAACAAACATGGATTAAAAAGACAACGCAGTATGAATAAAAAATTATTAACTAGATATGATTATTAAAATTGGAATTTGAGGGATTTAGAATGATAGTTTAAATTAGTATTAGCCTGAGAATTTTTGTTACCATTAAGGTGATATTTAGTCCTATTGTCATGAGGTGCTCAACCTCCCAAGGTTTTAGTTGGGTTTTAAAATTTATAAATATTAAAAAAAATCAATTATAAATAAATATTTTAAAAATTATTTTAGTCAAGATTTAATGAATATGGATATTGTTATAGTTTATTTTAATTAAGTTTTAATGAATATGAATATATATCTTGTTCATAACAATATTCTATTTTTAAAAATTAAAAATATAAAAATTAAGTTGTTGAAATATTTTAAATAATTTTTAATTGTTAAATAGAATGATAAATCTATTTTTTTAATAATAATAATAATAATAATAATAATAATAATAATAATAATAATAATAATAATAATAATAATCTATTTAATGTAGATTCTTTGAAAAAAAAAAAAATATTAAAAACATTTTTCAAATTTAAGTTAATAAAATCCAATGATTAATCATTGAAGATAGGTAATGAAAAGAGGGTTTGATTAACTTTAGGAGCCTTAAAACCTCATTAAACTCTAAAATAATATTGGACTGCAAGCTCCATTTCAAAAAAACAAAGCTTTTTAAAAAAAATAATAATTGTTTGATTTTAATAAATTCCAATTGTACATTCAATGCAACATATCATTCTTTCACAGTAAATACAAGTAGTGTGGCCATAACCAGCTATAAAACTAAAATATACCCTGCACACACCCACTCTTATCATTACCATTATTATAATGTTTACTGCTTGTTGGTGTAGAAGATGGGCCTGCCTCTGGAATATCAATATCGCCATCTTCCGCCCCTGACTCTGCATTATGATGGGGATTAGGGTTTGGAGGAAGCCCAGATGAGCCTGCCTTTGGAATTAGGGTTTGAAAGTACTCCACATTCGACACTGCATTATGATAGGAATTAAGGTTTGAAAGTACTCCAGATGAGCCTGACTCCAGAATATAATTGCTACCATTTTTGGTACTTGACTCTGTATTATGAGGGAGATTAGGGTTTGAAGGTAGCTCAGATAAACCTGCTTCTGTAATATCATTATTATCATTTTCCGTAACTGACCCTGCATTATGATTAGGGTTTGAAGGTGCGGCAGATGGGCTTGTCTCTGTGAGACGACGACGAAGAGTAGGAGAAAGAATGCGATGATATTGACGGTGAATTAATCGGGACATGTAAGGAGTAAGACATGGATGAATTGCATACCTGTCATATAGTGGAGAGAGTGGGCGTGGAGAGTAATAGCCCAAAGGTGGCGGCGTATGAGGATGATATAATCTCCAGAGTCTCAGTGGACTTGAAATGTACGTAGAATTAGTTGGAGTGGTTTGTTCAGCATAGTCCCTCATGGGAATTGAAGGCGAAGATGGTGGCATCCTCAGAGGATTGATAATAATACTGAAATTACTGTCATGATCATCATTGTTGTTATTTGTATCGTTGCCTCCATGATCTTCCCTCCTCCTACTGCTATCACCATCTGTACCAATGCTGCTGGCCATGGCTGTTCCTTTAGTTGTGTTGGCGGGGAATAGATAGTTTAGGTAGAAATGAAATGAGTTGAATGCCTTTCCCCAGGTGGT
Organism: Torreya grandis; assembly: GCA_037957365.1. Classification (NCBI taxonomy): domain Eukaryota; kingdom Viridiplantae; phylum Streptophyta; class Pinopsida; order Cupressales; family Taxaceae; genus Torreya; species Torreya grandis. Next base: position 954,488 of record JARHVA010000012.1, read on the forward strand.
CTGTCAATACTTGATGGTGGCATTAAGGAATAGGAGAGATATTTCGACTGTTTGTTGGTTCAGTGTGATCTTTCGTCTTCTTACATCTTATTTTCTTTAATTTTTTTTTTCAATATTTCAGTCATGAATGTATGTAACGGAAGGAAGCGTTTTGGACTGATTGGCGTTAGGTCTTCGATCGTAAGGCTTTTCCCAAGAAAAAAGAAGCTGTTTGAACATAACTTCGGTTAACACGATAGAATCTTCATAATAAAAGTATGAGTATTCCCAAATGAAGTGCATAGGAAAGGAAGTGATGATCACAATTATTATTGTTAAACATAAAATAAAAAAGGATAATAATTAATTAAATATAATTAAAAAATAGAAAAAATGAGAGAAATAATTTTCAAAATTAAATTTTCTTAAAAATAGTTTGATCACTAAAACAAATATTTATTCACTAGATTTAGTTTAGTTGTTTTTATTTAAAAATTCATAAATTAAGTTGTAGTTGCATATATCGACATTTAA
>JARHVA010000012.1:4650000-4872500 GCA_037957365.1 Torreya grandis
TCTCTACGGACTAGAGAATTTGCAAAATTCTCAAAAAAATATAATGGCTTCAAAGGAATTTTGATAGGATCTTTTATTTGCACATTCCTAAGGGTTTCAATAAAGTTGTGAATGTTCTTGCCAATTGGGCTCTTAACCAATATGAGGTGAAAGGTTTTATCCCTTCTCCTCTATGATGGTTGGCTAAGCTAAAGAATGATATCTTACACACTTTAGCTCTAAACAGTGACAAAATTGATTGTTAAATTATTTTTGAGGCTTTCCTTTCTTCCTTAGAATGTTGCTTTTAGGTTTGGCTTTCATCATTTGGTTAGTGGCTTCCTCTCCCTGGATCTTTGTGGTAGTGGAATGTGCTTCCAATTTTGGTCTTGATTTGAATCATGTTTGTTCTCTTTTGACCTCATTTTTGCATAAGCCAAAAGGTTTTAGTCTTATTGGTTTTTACGGCTACTACATGCACTACCCGGTGACTACTTATCTTTCGGTAAGGCATGTTCTTTGAACATGCTGAAGGGGTCGGCCAAGTGTGAACCCTCGGCATTTTTTGGCAAAAGAGATACCCCTACCTCCTTGGGTCATACTTGAATGTGGCATCTCTCTAGAGATGTTTTACAAAAAAAAAACTTTAGACTAATGACTCAAATCTCCCTACAATTTGTTAGGTTTTATATTTATATCCTTAATGAATTAATAGTTGAACTACCCCTTCATATGTTTGAACTAGTTTTAGGGCTTTTCACAATTACATTATTTCAATTTCATTTTTAAATTTCACGATAAGTGAACGGGTTGATTCGTTGACCAAAATAATTTTTGATGTCAAAATAATCTATAGTTGTTGACTCTTATTTTATTGACATGATTCTAAGATTTATCACCATCTATATCTCTTCCTTTGCCATCTTAAGAATTTGTTGTCTCCAATATAAAATTTAAGAATAGATACTTACACCATCATCATGTGTTTGTCCCTCGTAGTAAGGGTAAAAAAATTATACATTCACTACTACATTTAGTGCAATTTGTGCCTCATTTTAAGATGAACTTATGCCATAAATTAATGATTTTGGCATTTTATACACTAAAAATTTCAAAAATCATGTCGACTATGCCAATGCAAAGTTAGCATATGGTTGGCATGACTAGGCATTTTTATTTGTGTTAGGTTAGTGTCAGGTTTGCACTATAGTAGTGACAACAACTAGGTCTATTTTACATCGATTTTTGGCTCAACATTTTTCAATCAATCCCATAATTCTGAAAAAACAAATTGATATAATTTGTGGCACTAAAAAAAAATGTTATTTTTATTATAATTTCTCATTACACATAATTATATTATATATAATTTTATATTGTTTATAAATATAGTTATATATATTTGATTGTGTGTGTGTGTGTGTGCGCGTGCGCATGCGTGCCTACATTTTCAAATAAAAAACTATAACTTAATAAAAAATATATATTATTTGTTAGGAAAATGATATATACATGGCTATCTTACATTAAAAATAATATTGTGAATGAGAAAACAAATAATTTATTATTTATATACATTAACATTGGAGGAAGGGAAAATCATATATTATCTTTCATAATACAACATAAAATTATCATGATCAACATCTATCATGATATCATCACGATCATCATCTATCAAGGCATTGCTAATGTCACATTCATACATTGACTAATTGGCGTAGTCATGCTCATCCTCATCATCTTATTCAAAGTCATGACCATCAATTATCATAAATTAGTTATTTACCTATGGAGACAAAATTTAAATAATTATAAATAACTTGAGGTTACAAATTTGTTAAATAAATAATTATATTTTTTGTGAATTAAATAATTGGACACTAATTTTTCACAAGCTAATAGTGATTAATGTCTTGCCTACACAAATCCCCTAGAATGAGTCTATTCATTGAACACATTAGTGTTCCATCTAAGGGCTTTCAGTTGCTCATAAGTTTTCTTAGTGGCCTTTAAGTCAAACCACTTCTCCTACAATAAAATATAAATTCACGGTTTGTATGTCTTCAACCTATTGTAGTCAATAACCATGATACTAGACTATAATTACATAATAGAAAATGATCACAATACAAAGTGATGATTCCCATGCATCCTCATAAAGGCATGGAGCCTCGTTTATGCTCATTTTCTCCAAGTGATGATTCACCTGCATCTCTTGACTAAAAATGAATCACAACTAAGAATGAATTTAGAAAAATTTAATCTTGACAAAAGAGATCCAAAAATATGCAAGAAACTTGAGGAAGCCAAATTAGGAATTTCATCAAACAATTTACATTCAAGGTAGATGTAAGTAAATCTAGAAAAATTGGACATGCTAGTATGAATTTTGTCAAACAATTTGAATAGAGGATATTAAATATCGAGATTCATCAAACATTTTGCATTCAAGTTAAACGTAAGTGAAACTATAGAATTCATATATGTTATTATGAATTTCATCAAACAATTTGTATTATATCCAAAAATATGCCAAAAAATAGAGGAAACCAAATTGAGAAATTTGTCAAACAATTTGCATTTAAATTAGATGCAAGTAAAAGTAAATAAATTTGAGATGCTACTATGAATTTCGTCAAACAATTTGCATTCAAGCTATGATGCAAGTAAAACTAATAAAGCGAGGGGTTTATATAAATTTTTTGGGGGGTTTTAAAGGGGTTTCAACTCTTGCAGTGTGGTCCCATAGAGCATACAAATATTTTTTTGTGTCCACAAGTATAAAGATCAGATTTGTAGTTTTTAATTTTTTCCTACATATCCAGTTTCTATTTCTTTTTCAGATCTGCAATTTTTCATTTTTTTTAATGTATATTGAGTTTCATAACTAGATTTTAGTGGTCTACTAAAAATACTCAATCATATGCTCTCACCTCACCCTTTGGAGATCTTGGTTGATAAAAAATTAGTAAATATAGTGGGGTACTGAGGATTGAAGCTATTTTTTTGAAAGAAATTTTATATGTTAGAAACTTTATTTTAGTATTTTCAAAACTCATAAAAATTTGTTGTTATTGGCTAAGCATGGCGTTGTGAGCATGTGAAATGAGGAGATTTTTCCCAAAAATTAGTCCTAAAATAAAACTGCCAATGAACTTTAGCTTTCACTTAAGCATGGTATATCGAAAGCACATGATTTTTCTTTTTCTTTTTTGCCAATACAAAGCCATTGATCACTTGTGATTGTAATGCACCGATACGTGGTTAGCCGTATGAATTTATTCTTTCTGTAACTCAAAGATGGGACAATGTGGTTATGAGTATCGTGAAATACTCTATAATAAATGTCATTTGGGACTATTCACTATTTACACCTAGGATTAGTATATTAGAAACACATAGAGTCTTATAGATCAAACACACCCAACCTAATAATTCTAGATAAAAATTGGGCACACTTTGTATTTCTATACATTATTTTAGTATTTCCATTCAGGCTGAGAATTTTTGTTCACTTTTAGTTTCATAATTCATATTCAGTTATAATATAGTATTTGGCATAAAATTGGGTATTCTTAGATAACTTTTGATACGTCCAGAATTTGGAAATTCTAACTTATAAAATTTGCAATAAGAACTTAGAACACTATTTCCACATATTTTAAAAAATGAAAACAAAATTATCATAAATAGACTGCACTTTTGGTTTGCTCATCAAGCCAATAATTTAAGCATGTATTTCTAGACACTTTTCAAAATTTTGGCTCATAGCGTGACTGCATCATTATAATTGCATCGTCAAGATAATCATTTAAACATGTATTTCTAGATACCTTTTTTAGCAAAAAAAAATCCCTTTGGCCAATTGTCCCATTGTGATCCTCTCATCGAGCTAATAATTTTGACATATCACTCCAAACACCCTTAAAATTTTTGAGATTTTTTTTACCATAGAAAGTTTCTTTGCAGAAAAAAATGTTATATTTATATGCAACAAATTGGGATAGATCTACAACTTATCTTACTAAAATCCAAGATTAAATAAGGTAATCAACTAACATCCATTGCAATACATTTTATATTGGGATCATGACCAACTCGGATTTGCTAAACCTAACCAAGGGATATCTTATTGAACAACACAAAAGGAGAGAGTTTCAAAGCCTCTAGGGAAATAACCCTAGCTAAGTCTACATACATGAAATGAAACTAATCCAATGGTCACCAAAGCTTATGGCACAAATGGGGGTTATAACAATACATAGCAAATAAATAAAACTCTACTCAAGTCAATGCAGAGGCATTCTAAGCTAGGAGAAATACATTCAAACTATTATTTATAATAATATCTATCGATTAAATGAAATAACAAAGTTAGAGATACTTACCTTCGAAGCAAACCCATAGAGTCTCAATCTCTCTTTTGGCCAATGGTGTTTTGCAAGAGGTTGTTGTGGATTAAAGATCACAAGGATAAATCAACTCTAGGATATATGACCTATCCTATGTATCTAATACTTCCATAAGATGAATGTTCTACTTCTCCAAGGCAAGACCCTAAGCAATGAACTTTTCAAATGATAAAATTAAGTAGAATTACAAACTGTAATGATGCAAAAGTGAATGTTTCTCTCTATTGGATTAAAATGAGCCTTGTATTTATAACAATGGATGAGCCTTAACCCTTCTAAATTTTATTTGATAAGAACTGCTAGCTCGATCTTGTTAGTTGAAAAAAAATATTGTTAGGCCTCAAACTAAGTCAGCCAGACCGACTTAGTTTCATAACGTGTGCTTAATACTTTATAACAAGATTGGCTTGGATGACTTAGGAGAAAAAGGGGATGTTTGCTTAATTAGGGGCTATTAAGAGGAGAAATGTTTAGGACAATGTGTAAATAGGGTTTGGATTGCTCGGGGAGTTAGATAAGTAGGACTTTTCATGAGTCTAGGTAATGATAGAGTTGATCACCAATCTTTTAATGCACCAATGGTTTGCACACCCCTTTCCTAATGCACCATTTAAGGCATTCACTCAAAGAGATTGAAACTCAACAAGTTCCTGCAAGAGAGAAAGTGTCAATAATTTGGTAAAATTTAAAAATATTATATGTATACATATGAACCACTCAAAGCTCATCACATGTTACGTAGTTGTAACATGGTATGGTGCTTCAAGAGAGAACATAGCAACATATATAACACAGAGCTAACAAATTGGAGTAGGAAGTGAAAAATAATTGAAAGTAAATAATTTGCAAATACATATGTTCACTTAGCTTGTTGTTGTTAAATAAGAGTTGTATGAAAAGTAGATTGTAAAGGTGTCTAGTGTGCAAAACAAAAGATGGACCTAAAAATAAAGATAAAATTTAAAATTTAGACAAAAATATGTGGTTATTAATAAAAATTTATCTACATTATTAGGGTTTTATAACTTATTTTGGTTTGTCAAAAGGGTTTATAAAACAAAGTTATGGGCAAAATACAAAATTTATTGATAAATAATTCAAGCCTTAAGATTTTTGAAATTTTACGATAGAAAGAGAGAAATTATTATTTATTTGTGTATTTATGATTGTTGATTATCAGAGCTCTAAGTATCCTAGTTGAGTTGAGAGAGATATGATGGTGCAAGCTCAAGGACACATATGCATTGGAGGACAGGTGGGAGGATGTATTGCATTTGTTACATAGATAGTCCAGGTATGAATTCACCATGAATTTTATAGTATTTCAAGATAAAAATGAAAAAGTGAGTCTCAGGAAAAATCCATGTCACAAAGATTAGCCTAGAAAAATTTGTAATAAAGTAGGAATTATGAGTAGTAGTGGGTAGAAATCAAAATGTGAAAAATTAGGTCAAGGGTATTGATTATAATATAGTTAAAAACCATTGTGCAATTTGAATGGGATCAACATAATTGATATAGTTGGTTGGGGGCGATTGTAAATAGATGGATGACTCCATAATGGGTGGCCAATCTATTATATTTTCAAAGTGGTTGACTACGTTTAAGGTAGATAATTTAGTTGAAGTATGAAATGTGGTCGATGATATATGTTATGGTTGACATAGTTTAACTACGAGGTGGCCAATCTAATATATATGGTGGTCGATGTAGTTTTTTGGCAGATAGTTGGTCGATGGTGTAGGCCATGGGCAATTGTGTATAAAAATTAAGTGGTTGAATTAGTAGAAAAAGTGGCCAATCTAGTAGGATATGCAAAAATTAGTGGTTGACTTAGTATAAAAACTAGCCGACATAGTCTGGAAAGTTAAGGAAAAGGCAAAATAGGTTGAGGAAATAGTCAATTTGGTTAATTACTTGTTATTTTTGAAATGTTCTAGAGTATATTTGGTTTTTATTTGGAATGGAAAGCTGATCGGTGATTTTTTATTTGATATTTTATATAAGCGACAGAGACTTTGAAGATTAGTGGATGTAGTGTGGTTACCAAATTTGCTCGAGAGATTGTTTGTGGTCAATCAAACCAAGTTAATCACCTTGGATTTTGGTTGGATTATAGAGACACAATAATTTTTTCTTAACGTCGAGTTAGTTGCCATGTTCTTAGGGACATGGGAATAAATAACTAATACTTTTAGATGGGTGGTGGATGGGGATACTATTGAGGTGGGTATCACCCTTGAGGATATTCATGTCTTGTTGGGACTTATGATTGTAGGTTTGTATGTATCATGTGATACATTTGATATAGATGTAGAGAAGTGAACCTTAGCTTTATGGGCGATTGGATTTAAGAGGTACGCCCAAGCGAGTTTGCGAGTATGCCTCTTTGATGTCTATGTGTTAGCCATTATGGATATATAAAAGGCCATCATTATACTTGTGACAATCTATGTGATGTATCATAAGTTAGATGGGAAGGTTTCCTATATTTTTGCATTATGTCGATCCATATTGGAGTAAGGCATGATGTATGATTTAAGATCAATGATTTGGGTGCAATTGGTGCATGATTTGTATAATATTTTATCTCGAGGGTAGATGACTATGGGCATTTTTTAATGTAATTAGATTTAGGAGTGGTCCCTGATGTATCAGATTGTGAGATTACCGCATGTAGTTAAGGTTGCCTTATCGCATGTGTAGTGATGGGCACAAGATGATACATTGCATGTTGTACCACATACCCCAGTGTTAAAGATGACAATGTAAGGAGAGATTATTTGGCGGTCGTATATAAGCACAAAAAATACTTGGCCCTCATGGCCAAGTAATTTTCAAATGCAAGTGTAGGTAAGGATTATTAGGCACTATCCTAGGTGGGAGGATCCACATCGAGTGCCTCGGTTACCAAGACAATTTGAGTTGTCGCACCTAGTAGATCCTATAATAAAGTCAGCATATCAAGCATGTCATGTGAGAGAGCATCATCATGTAGGGGGTATAGGAGTGCCAACAAAGCTTCCTATCATATGACACTCTAGTTGAAGAATGAAGGACAATGATGGTGATAATAGGGAAGGGATCAAGTATTAGTTAGATGAGTAAAGGAGGTGACTATTATCATAGAGTGACATGCATTGGATTGACCACAGGGGTGACATAGATGGAGGTAGGTTCTAGTGTCATCACATGGACTACCACAGGCACCTCAACATGCACCACTATAGGGAGAGTTGCATGGAGAGCCACATGAAGATCCACTATGAGACCTACAGGGAGATGCCATAATACAATCTATGCTAAGTTGGTCAATTATGAGATAGATTCACAGTAGAACATCCCATGTGTGTATTAATTAACTTGAGCATTATAAAGGCTTCATACCACCATGGAGTCATGCTTTGCGAGATGCACTTGGTGGGTGAGTAGATGGTACTATGATTTGTAATCAATTTGTATTTTGTTGGGTTTGTGATATATTTGATAGACATGTTAGATAGATGTAGTTATTTTAGAGATTTACATATGTGAGATCTGATTTTCATCTCTTTTTTGTCTTACAAATGTTATGGCTAAGGAGGATAAATGGTCATCCATGGTGGAGAGAGTGTATCATGATATTTTAGATGATGTATTACCTGAGCATGATACAACACAAATGCTTGATCTAGTGGTACCATCAATACCTATGTATGTTAGTTGGTTTCATTTGATTGGTGCAACAACTCAAGAGTTATGAAGGCGATCTAATGCTACCCAAGTGGTAATACCCCAAGGTGTTGGAGATGGGGAGTTACAAGCATAAAAATCATTGGATGTAGAGTGAGCTACACATTTTAAGATGGCTAGACAATTGGCCCAAGTTCAGGGCTAAGTGGCCCATTTACAAGGATAGGTAAAGGGACTAAAAACACATACATAGTCACTTCAATGAACTATTCGTAGAGGACAATCTCAAGCATCCATGACTAGTGCAATTCATTCACCATAGGATAGGTAGGGTGGACAAAAATTATGATGTTATTTTTTATATCTTATCATGTTATATTATATGTAACATTTGGAAGTGTGTGTGTGTGTGTGTGTGTGTGTGTGTGTGTGTGTGTGTGTGTGAGAGAGAGAGAGAGAGAGAGAGAGAGAGAGAGAGAGAGAGAGAGAGAGAGAGAGAGAGAGAGAGAGAGAGAGAGAGAGAGAGAGAGAGAGAGAGATGTGTATGTTGTGGATGTTTTTATTTTATTTGTAGCACATGTGTTGATTCAGATATATGCTATAAAAAATGTATGATATATGTATTGCTTCTTTTATAGCAAATGTGAACAAATGCATGGTTAAAAAGAATGAAATTTAATATGAGAAATAAAATGAAAGATAATAATTACAATATCATGTGAAAACATGAGGAAAGTGAAAATAAAATAAATAAGAAGATAAGATAGTAAGCAAAGATGTAAATAAGAAATGAAAGAGAATAGAAATCCCAATGCAAAAAAAATAATGAAATATCAATGTAAACCAAATTTGAGAATATGGAAACAATGAAATATCAATGTAAACATAATTTGAGAATATGTAAATAAGGAAATAACAATGTAAAAAAAGTAGTATCAACATGTGTGAAAATAAAAGTAGACATTAGAATGAAAACCCAAACTTAGGTTTTGTGTTAATCAATCATGTGGAAAAGTAAAGTTATCATGTGACAAGATATGGTACGTAGTTTAAATAGGTGAACATGATATTTTTTGTAGGAAGGCCTAGGCCTATTCGAGGTCTTATATTGCAACTTACAAATGGATAACCAAGTGGTATTTGTTTCTAGGAAGAAGATAATTTTGTGACGAAGGCCTAATTCCATCTAAGATCCTACATTGCAACTCAAAAAAGATTAATCAAAGAGGTGTGATCAGTGTTAGAAGTAATATGCATCTAGGAGAGTGTAGGAATGATGTTATGAAAATAGGAAATGCGAAGCTTGTACATAGGTGTTGTAACAACCCTTAGTAAAAATGAGATATATTCAACAAATCTGCAAGTGCTTAAGATTTTGTTTGGACAACAAAATCTTAAAATACTCTTAATGATAGACACAAACTAGTTTTCTAACGAGTGAAGTGTCTAGATCATCTCAAGAAAGTTATTTATAGAAAAAGTAAAATGGACCTACCTCCCCACGATGTGTTCCTTGTTCCTCGGGACCCCTTATAGAGTCATTGGTCTACTGTGAAGATTGAGTACTTGATTAAGAAAGCAGGTGGCACGAGATATGATAATGTGACCTCCTATCCTAGTCTACTAGCCTACCACACCCTAAAGGACCTCAGCTCTATTATAAGGCCAATTGTGGAGTTTGAGCTTCAACATGAATATGAGATGTACTAAAGGAGTATCATATCTTTTGGTGTGATTTTTGACTTTTGAATATTTTATTTTTACCTTTTTTTTAATGATTTGGATTTTGAATTTTATGGATTTTATTTATTCCTCCTCCATATGGATTTGAAAAACTAAACATGAGTGATATAGATGACTAACACAAATAAACATATACTTTGGTTACATGAGAGAAGTACTTTAAAGCCTATGTTGGGGTCAAAAATACTTTAGACTTTCCCACAAGTAAATATGTAATCTCAAGACTAACCATATGTGTGCTTAAGATGAGGGATATATAAGGGAAACATGGGGATCATTAGAGATTCATATAAATAATGGTACAATGATGAATATATTTTGTAACTGATCATAGGTAGAATATAATAGTGTAGGGTGTGGTCTAAGTGCCATTTTACATAAATGACTATACTATTCAATAAGTGATCTAGAAAAAAACATCTATATAAGGAAAAATCATACCAAGAGAGGGGGAAAACATGTATTTACAATGTGTATAAATAGTTGAAAATGAACGCATAAAATTTAAATGCATGAAGATTCAGGATTGGTCAAACAAGAGCAAGAATGTAAATGTAGCTATGTACAGATAAAAAAATAAATAATACAACAAATGATGAAGAATGCATCGCCACAAATGTTATAATGAAGTACAAATATAAAAAATCAATCACGCATAACTATGAGGCATAAGATGCCATGTCAAAATAATGTGTTCACAAATACTGATAGATCTCATGGCATATATCATTAATACAATCTAATAAATCCTGTTATAACTAGAATCTAGCTTTGATTATAGTCTCATATATCTTCATTGAGAGATGTGCAAGGACTTCATGTCTCACTGTCTCAATGGAAAATGTAGGGATGCTAAAAGAAGAGGGTTGTGTGTGTGGCATTTCATGCAAAGGGTAATCAATGCAAAGAACTGGTGCCACACTATGAGTGAAAGCTTATGATATTTGGGATGATGAGGCTAGTGGTGAAGGGGTATCTTTCGTCCCTGAGTGACCATGTGTACACTACTGAGAAGGTGGTGGTGTAGGTCGTGAAAATCATGAAAGTGTTGTTGCAAGACTCTACATCTGTCTATACAATGTGTAGCATACTAATGTCATATGCAATAAACCTCCCCATATTTATGGGTGTATTATAGAAGGATCTTAGGAGGAGGAAAAGTATTAACAAGAAATTGTGCCTTCTTAAAATGAAGTGCATCAATATATTATTGAAGTTATTGGTAGTGTGTAGAGGTATGTGTGGTTGTGCCATGAAAACAACAAGTACGTTTGGGAGTAGCTAATTGTGAAGGTCCACTATCTATAGTAGGAGTAGAACCTAAAGCCTGTTATTGTGATAAGAACCTCTGATGTGCTCGGTAATCTTTAGCCCAATGACTGACAACCTTATAGAACTCACAATATGGCTCATTTTCCCATCGTGTAGGTAGAGGGTCCATCTTAGGCAAAGGTAAGATGCCATCACCATCAGTAATACAACTCAAGATAAAATTTATTCTTGGCTCAACAACTATGGTAGATGTGCATAGTGCAGGTTGACGTAATGTGGCTGACATTTTAAGAAGGAACAAATACGATGGATTAGAAAACATGGTGAACCAATATGGTCCCATCATGGTGTGATCAAGAAGCATGCTCCGAGGAGGCTCAATAATGACTAGGTGAGAAGTGGTGTGTGTGTGCTCCATCTCTGTCATGTGAACATCAAGTGAAGAAGATATAGTGTGAGGTTTAAGAGAATAAGAAGAGACTACATCAATAGAACTAATACTATGAAATGAATTTTGTAAATAAGAATGATATCTAAGTATTTATATATTTTTTGCGTAAGCAAAACTAGCTAAAAAGGGATCATCTAAATAATAGCCATCATCGTAATCAGGATTATGGAGATCGATTGTGTAAGCATTAATGATCTTATTGTTTGAAGTATAATGAGGGCTGACTTGTTTATTATTAGTTAAAGTAATGAGAATTTCATCAATTGGTTGTTATCAAGACTGAGGTTATAAAGGAGGTAATTTTTTATTTTCAAACTTATCTCATTAGGTTCATCATCATCATAATCTAAAAGGTTAGGCAAAATATTACCCATAAGTTTGGGGTGACAATTGTAACCTATAATAGAGTTGAAGGGGTAATTAAATCATTGAGATTCCCTAAAGGGAATGTTAGGTAAAGGTTCAAGGGTGGGAATTTTAAAAATGCCATGTCCTTGGACTTGTGCAAAAATTCAAGGGTTTGTATCTCCTTGGATATTATAAATAACACCGTTATGAGGGTATTTAACACATTGGTATGCCAATGGGGTGATATGTCTCATGCGATGTGTCTAAGGTCGACTGAGGAAGATGTTATATGATAATGAAAAGTTGAAGATCATAACTTTAATTTAGAGTGATAAGAGGAACTATTATAGGTAGCCAAATACATCATAAAGGAGGCATTTGTCTTTAATCGTAGCCTTGACAAGTAATTTGGGTATATTTTAGATTGCATTCAAAGTACCCAAGTGTTTTATTAAAATCGAGTGAAGTGAGACATATGACACAACATTCATCAATTTGAACACGCTTGACTTGTATATCACCAATTTGTACACTAATAAATAATGGAGGATCATCCGCTCAAAGTAAGATTTCATCAAGAACCATTAAATAAAAAGGAAATTTGAGTGATAAGGAAGTATCTATGGTTTCATCAATGTGTATAGACATTTATTTGCATTTTTGAAGAATATTAGCTTCAAACCCAGACAAAGTGGCTTTGTGCCCCACAAGTGGAGGTCAAGGGAATGTTCATTTCAAATAACAGTTGTATTAAATGATTAAGATGATGAGAAGTCCTCATGAGTTCGATAAAAGGAATTTGAGATGGGAGACAATAAATTTCTATTATAGGATCCCATTCATCATATTTGGTGAGAGTTGTGTTAGGTAATGGTGCATAGTGTTGCAATAAATATGTAAGAGTCTACATTGTTTATTTGGATTTTGCACTCCCCATTGAGTAGGTTGATGATGATTTTGTAATTAAAAAAGTTAGTTTTGCATTTGTATCATTTGATTTGTGCTATTAGTTTGAAAGTTGGTCATTTAGTTCATGGCTTGTAATAAAATTTAATTAGTGTTGATAGTATCTTGACTAGTAGAAGCAGCTTGAGATACACTAGAGGTAGCATTGACTTTAGTATGAATATGGGTATTTAGAGTTGGCCAGCTAGAGGAAATACTGACCATAGTAGTTGAGATACTAGGCAAGGTAGAAGCAAAAATGGTAATGAAAATTGAGGCATGGAGGAAGAAATGGATACTGAAGAGGAAAAGGTCATGGAAGAAGTCATAGGGTGACTTGCCCTAAGCCCTATAGATACATTATGCGTAAGTGAAAGTGGAGGATAAAAAAAGGTCCCATAATGAGATTGTAGATGATTATGGGATCTTTTCCTTGGTGTTGGGGGTTTTTGTTGATAAAAAGTATCATTTCAATAGTATATTCTAGGTCACTCCCATCCTCAAGAATAGGCATGTGGGGAGGCTAATTAAGTGGATCGAAGGTTTTGGGAGGAGGCGATCCATGGTTTTTGGCTCTAATAGCCACATGGATATTACTAGCATTTGTATTTTCTATGGAAGTATAAGGGAAGCGAGAATGTGGATGCTTAGGAGGGTTAGTCAAAGTCATCACATCATTATGACTTTGCACTTCATTTTAGTCAAAAATGTACAACATGGTGACAAGTGAAGGTAGAGGTAGAAATTTGGAAAACTACTAAGTCAAGCTAGTCGACTTAATTTTACAAGTAGAAATAGGGAAAATGTGAATAGAGAACTAAATCAAATTGGTCAACTTAGTTGTATTGGTGTAAAAATAATAAAATTTTGAAAATGAACTAAGTCAATCTAGGTAGGCAAAGTTTTGCTAAAAGCCTAATAAGTCAAGCTGATCGACTTAGTTTGATAGGCAAAAATAGTCAAAGTTATTTGAAAACTTACTAAGTTGAGTTGGTTGACTTAGTTTAATAGTAAAAAAAAATACAATTTTTTTTGAAAGACTACTAAGTCGAGCTGGTCAACTTAGTTTGACAGGTGGAAAAATACATAATTTTTTGAAAGATTACTAAGTCGAGTTGGTCAACTTAGTTTGATAGACAACAAAAAGACAAATTTATACTAAGTCGTATTGGTTGATGATGTTTAATCTAAAAAAAAAATTAACAATTTTTTTAAATATGGAGTAAAATAAACAAAATATCAAACTAACTACCACACATCACAAAATTGTATTGATGTTGGACAATATAATATGTAATACAATAGAGAATTGCAAGTGACAAGCAACAAATATAATTATGTAACTATTGATGTTAATTAATTATCTAAAAAGAAGATCAGGAAGTTGTAGTAAAGGGTTTTGATTGATTTATAAGCTTTTAAAGATACTTGTTTGTCTATTGGATAGTGACATACCAATGTTTTAGAGTGTTAACTATGGAGGAAGTGTCATTCCCATAACCCACTACACTCAGTTTTAAAGGTAAGTTAGAAATAACTTCTTGATGCTAATCACTAACAGATGCACCACATAATCAAATAGATAGTTGGATTTTGAAGGTTTAATTATAAGGGAAATCCTAAGCATTTTTGAAATATCATGAGGTATGTGGAAACTAAAGACCATATTTAGATCTATACTATGGATATGAGTATTGTAACAAGCCCCTTACACCATGATATTTGTAAATGATAGAAAAAGATCGTAAATAGAGTATCACATAGCCTTTCATGATAGTGGCTAATAGTTTTAAAACTATTAATACACAATTTATAGGGAAATCAAGACAAAGTAAAAATAAAGACATAAATTAATGATCAAAAACTAATTTTCTATTTCAAGAAGTAAATAAACAAGCAACCAACTCTTTTCAAAGAAAATATAAGATTAATTACTAAGAAATGAAGGTGAAATGCCTTGATTATGCTAAAAAGTAAAGATCACAAAACAAGATCGATTAAACTGATCTAGTTTACAAACATATCATAATGTAGTTGGGTAGGCCAATCTAATTTGTTACGAAAACAAGTCGAAAATAAATAAAACGATTAGGTCAATCTAATTTGTTCGGTAAAACAAATAGACACATAATTAAGTTAGCCAGGTCAACTTAGTTGACTATGTGGTATAGTTTGACAAAATTAAAAATTGGTAAGGAAAGATTGAAAATTGGAATGTTGGATAATTCGACTGAAATACAAAAATGATAAATTTGAAACAGTTGATAAAAATTTAAAATATGAAACTTGTTTAGAGTGACCCTAGAAGATATGACAAGATAAAAAAAATCTTGCTAGTTGTATTATCTAGACCTAATTGAGTCTTGTAGAGGAAAAAAACCAAAAAATATAGATGTGAAACGAGATCGTCCAGGTTGATTTAGTCTATTAAAAATCTAAAAATTGGAGGTGGAAAAATTAAACTACATCGACTAGCCCGATTTGATTTGTTAAAAGGTAAAAAATGAAAAAATGATAAATCAGACTACATCAGTTTGCTCGATCTAGTTGTTTATAATGGAAATCCAGAAAATAGAAAAAGCTACTGAGTTGACCAACGTGACTCAATTTGAAATGAATTTCTACAAGACAAAGGATAAAATTAGATTGACCAACCCAATCTATTAATTATGAACCCTAAACCTACAAATAAAAAGAGAAACTAAATTGGTCAGCCTAATCTAGTTGATTGTGAAAGGAAAGCTTGCAAACAAAGGTCAAAACTAGATCGATTAACACGTTCTAATTGACTATAAATCTTGAATATGTAGTCAGAGGTTAAGACTACATCTACCAACCCAATCTAGTTGATTGAAAGTTAAAAAAATTGAAAATATAAGAGTTAGATTAACATCATGTTCACCAGAATGTATGTAACAAATTAAGATAGATCTACAACTTATCTAACTTAGTAAAATTTATGATCAGATAAGGTAATAAAATAACATCTATTGCAATACATGTTTATATCATGAGCATGACCAAATTGAATAAGCTAAACCTAACCAAATAATCTATTACTACACAACATCGAAGAAGAGGGTTCCAAAACATCTAGGCAAATGACACTATATAATAACCCTAGCTAAGTCTAAATACATAAAATGAAACTAATCTAGTGCTCACCGAAGCTTGTGGCACAAATAGGGGTAATAAAAACACATGAGAAGCAAATAAAACTCTACTCAAGTCAATGTAGAGGTATTCTAAGCTAGGATAAATACATTCAAACTATTATTTGTAACAATATCTACCTATCAAATGAAATTAAAAAGTTAGAGATACTTACCTTCGAAGCAAACCTATCGAGCCTCAATCTCTTCCTTGGCCAATGGTGCTTTACAAGAGGTTGTTATGGATTGTAAGGATCACAAGGATAAATCAACTCTAGGACACAAGAACTCTCCTATGCATCCAATACTTCCACAAGATGAATGCTCTACTTCTCCAAGTTAAGACCCTAAGCAATAAACTTATCAAATGATAGAATAAGCATAATTACTATAATGATGCGAAATATCCTTGTATTTCTAGGCATGGATGAGCCTTAACCCTTCCATAATTTCAGTTGACAAGATTGACCATCTCAATCCTGTTAGTTAGAGAAAAATACTTTTAGCCTTTGAAATAAGTCAGCCAGACCTACTTAGTTTCATAATGCGTGTTTCATTATTTCTAACAAGATCGGCCTGGATGACTTAGTATAAAAAGGGGGTGTTTGCTTAATGAGGTGTTATTGAAGGTATAAATTCTTAGAGAAATGTGTAAACAAGGTTTGAATTGATTGGGAAGTTGGTAAGTAGGATTTGTCATGGATTTAGGTAATGATAGAGTTGACCAACAATATTGTGAAGCACCAATTATCTATCCACCCTTTTTCTAGTGCACCCTTTAAGGCGTGCAATCAGAGAGATTCAAACTTGATAGGTTCCTACAAGAGAGAAAGCATCATTAATTTGATAAAGCTTAAAAATATTATGGTATACAATCCTCACCAATTCCAACTACTTCAATTGGAAAGGGTACGTTGTAGATGTGGTTCTAAATAAGGGTCTTTACCACATCGCAATAGGTGAGGAACCTAGTCCTATTGACATAATCAAACAAATGAAATGGAAACATCAATGTGAAGAAGCTAGAGATATCCTAAGTCAATTAATGTTCCTTGAATCAAAGTTTCCTAAAAAAAATATGGAACAATGGGACATTTGTACCACCTTGGATATTTTTTTGAAAAACATAGTGAGATACATGTTTGTCAGCTAGAAAATAAGCTTGGTGCTCTTAGTCTAGAAAATTATCCTCAAATTTAAGATTTCATCACCCCAATCAAACACTTTAGACTCCTTGTTGAAACTGGAGTAACCAAGATTGAAGACCACATCCTAATGAGCATTTTATCCAAGTTGGGCCACCATTACTCAGTCTTCATCTCAAATCACTATACACAAAGATATTATTTGGGCACAACGTATTTAACACTAACCTTTAAATAATTTTGAAAGTAATTTCAAAAAGATGAAGAAAAACTATTTTTATTGGTGACATCAACTCAGAGGTACTAAGCAGTGGACATTAGTTTCCAAGGATACTATTGTGACATCACCACCTACCTCTGGAAAAAGGAAGGGCCTTTCCAAAAAAAGTGAAAGCTAAACCTAAGCCTAGGGCAATCAATTGAATACATAAAACTCTTACCCTAATCAGAACAAATGCAAAAGGAAAATGAATGCAACTGTTGGCAAAGACTATTGCAAATTTTGTGTTAAACCAGGTTATGTTGAACATCAATGTTTTAAGAAAATAACATACTTAGAAGAAGAAATGATAAAAATGTAACTCCCTCCCTCTATGATAAAAACAACACTTTATACAACAACAAAAGTATCACCTATATCTAAATGGATTTTGTATTTAGAAGCCTCTCAACATATGACACGTGAAGGCTCTCTGTTCAATCTTAAAAAAATCCACTCAAGTGAATTTTTTGTGGGAAATTTTAGTCTAGTTGTTGAGGGTTAAGGGTCTGTTGAGATGGATAATGGAAAATTGAAAAATGTTATCCATGTTTCAAACTTGTTTATGAACATCCTATCCATCTATCAGATCACACAATCAAGTGAAGGCAAAACCATTGAGTTTACACCTATCGACGTTGTCATCATAATACAAATGATCATTATGGTATTATAGCCACTAGAAAGGTTGATCATTAAGAAAGATAATACAAATTTGATAACTTTGTATTCAACTCTCACAAGTCATGTTTGTTCATGCAAATGACTTGAGTAAACTTTGACATCAGTGTTTTGGTCACCTGAAATATTTATCATTGGAGGACCTTAGTAATCATAACATGGTTCTTGGTTTGCAAAAAGTTTCTTTCAAATATGAATTTTATCCAGGTATTTGGAAAAAAACACTAGGATCCATTTCCCAATGTAAAATATTGGAGGGCCAGTATTAGATTACTTTTGGTTCACAATGATCTCATGTTATTCCCTCATGTTTCTTTTTAAAAAAATTATGTGCTTACATGTATTGATGATTTCTCTCACTAGACATGTGTTTACTATTTGAAAAACAAAAGTGAATTCTTTGAACACTTAAAATTTTTCAAATCCCTTGTTGAAAACTTATTAGAGAGAAAAACTTAGCTTCTCAGAACAAACCATAGAAGAGAGTTTGTCAACAATCAAATGTTTATCTTCTGTGAATAGGGAGGCATTCAATTTTTGCATATCATTCCCTATATCCCTCAACATAATGGCATAATTGAACACAAAAATCATAAACTTAAGATAATGGCCCATTACATGGTGCATTCCAGAGACTAGTCTTCTAAGTTTTGGGTAGAGGCAATCTAGTGTGCAAACTACATCAAAATTGCACCTCCACTTAGTAGTGCAAGACATGGATCTCAAAGAGAATTAGTCTAATGTCAAGCCCAATATTTATGAATTTAGGATTTTTAGATGTAACGCACGAGCACATATCCCAGATAATAAATGCAAAGTAATGGAAAGGAAGGGCCATCCTTGTATTTTTTTTTACTATTGTGAAGATGTGAAGGCATATTGTCATCTTGTTTTGACCACCACTTAAGTGTTTTAATAACAATATATATTGTTTGATGAAAAATCCTAGGCTTACGAGCCAACATCTCCTCCTCCTCCTCCTCCTCCATTGGTTTTTATTAAGTCAAACACAACTTGTGATGTTTCTTATGAAGAATAAGGAAGTTTACATGAATTTCAATCTAAGAGTCATTATAAATCAAAGGATGATTGTTAAGAGGGATAACCTACTCCTCCACCCCCCAGTGTCACAAGTCATACATAATGCACTTGCACAATCAGCATAGCCTCAACCAAAATGGGTTTACACAGTTCATGATGATGTTGGTGCATTTGAAGGGGATCCAAGAGATTGACACAGGACTAGATTGTAACATCAGTTTGGTGTTGCACACTTGGCATAGATGGTAGTGAGCTAAGATCCAATAACTTATCATGAGGCTTGTAAGCATTCTAAATGGAAGGAAGCTATGACAAATGAACTTTTTTATTTGAAGAAAAATAAAGTTTAGAATTTTGTTTAAATTCTAAAAAGAAGATAGATAGTGATGTGCAAGTGGGTGTACTACACTAAGTATGAAACTGATGGGTCCATTGAGAGGTACAAATATAGGCTTGTAGCAAAAGGTTTTTTACATATTGAAGGTGTTAATTACCATAAAACATTTTCTCCAATTTCCAAGATGATTTTGATCCAGCTATTACTCTCCTTCACTGCAACACATGGATGGGAAGTCCATTGAATGACGATAAAAGTGCCTTCTTACATGGAGACTTGCAAGAAGAAATATATATGTACAAACCTCCAGGATCCATTAGTAGCGATAATTCCAACTGTGTGTGCAGATAGAAAAAGTCTTTATACAACTTGCAAAAAGGTCCTCAAGCTTGTTATGAAAAGATTGGCATGTTTATAATCAAATCCAGTTTTACACAGAGTCCCTCTAAAGTAGATGAACAACACCTGATTTTGGTCCTCTATGTTGACAATATAATCATTACAAGGAGTTCCACTAAGCAGATTCATGATGTAAAAACATGATTACTAAAGTAATTTTAGATGACTAACTTGCTCTTGTTACATTTTTTTCTTGGTCTTCAAACTTCATATTTAAGAAAGGAATTTTTGTTAATCAACCCAAATATGCTAAAGACTTTCTTTGTCAATTCAACCCGAAAGATTCCAAGTCTACACTGACTCATTTTCAATCTAGAGTCGAGATTTCTACCAAGTTTTCTTCTCCTTCAGTTGATGGTACACTCTATAATAAATTGATAGAAACTCTTCTATATTTAACTCATACTTGTCTTGATCTTTTTTATATTGTGAATCTTGTCACACTTCTGTCAGGACCCCCATGATATACATTGGCAAGTTGTAAAACATATTCTACAATATGTTCTTAGTAGTACTAGATGGAGGATTGATTATAAGTCAAGAGGAAAAGCCTCAATTGTTCGTTACATTTCTAGTGGAAAAATTGCAATGATAGGTTATACAAATAGTGATTGGGCAAGAGATCCGGACGATTGCAAGTCAACTACATGATACATCTATCATCTTAGGGCATGTATCGTTAGTTGGTCTTGCAAGAATCAAACTACTATTGCTTTATCCACAACGGTCATTGAGTATAGTGGAGTTATTGCTCACCGCTATAAGTTAGTTTGGATTCAATGCATGCTTTCAGAGTTGAATTTCCACAGATCCAACCCACAATGTTTTGTTGATAATCAAAGTGCTATCCACATCTCTCGTAACCCATTGGAGTACCAATGCACATTGAGATTTAGATACATTAAATCTCAAAACTAATACAAGATAAGGTTGTTGATCTTAAATATTATCGAATAAATGATCAGGTTATAAACATCTTCACAAAGCCCTTGCTTGAGATCCAATTTTTTAGTTAAAAGAACTTTTGGGAGTGAAGGTGTAATCAATGGGGGATATTTCAATTATTCCTTTGTCCTTCCCTTTATCAAAGTACATCTTAAAGGGGGATGTTAGTGTATTTAATAACACATACACTTTTGTATAGTTTAAAATGCACTTATATTATTCATTATAATATAATTTATGGATAAGCACTAATTGATGCAAACTTATGTATTTTCTATTTACTAGATAATATTATTAGTTAAGTATTTACTTAATTGACTTATGCTAATAACAATAAAGTCTTATCGTAAAAAGACTTGTTATACTCCTTAATCACTCTTAAGGAGATTTGTTCCATCAGTCAACTAACTCTTAAGAAGAATTATTTAAGATAAATACTCTCCAAACCCAAGCCATAGCCTCCTTATATATTTAAGAACATAAAGGGTTAGTGAGTGAGGAACATTGTGGATAAGAATTATTATTTGTAATACTGGAGAATTTAGGCCAGAGCTTTAATCCAAAGAGGTAGTCATGCTTCCTTATATATATAGTTTTAATTAATTTAAATATTGCATATATTGTGGGCATTTGTCTTATGATAACTATAGCGATTCTAGAACTACAATAATTTAATAAGTAAAACTAGGGGTTTTTGAAAAAAAAATTACGATTCATTAATTTTTTTTTAAAGTTTATTTAATGAGTTTTCCTAGGTTTTCATAAAGGTTTTTTATATGGGATTTCGCGTGTGTAAATAAACTCAACAATAAAATCTAAAAACTACATACCTTTATTTTTTAATCTTTTGACTTAATAGATCTCCTATTTTTTTATCTTCCAATCCTCTCCCTTCACCTTATTCTTACTTTGCCCTGAAAATATGTGGGTTTCCTACTCTCTCTCTCTCTCTCTCTCTCTCTCTCTCTCTCTCTCTCTCTCTCTCTCTCTCTCTCTCTCTCTCTCTCTCTCTCTCTCTCTCTCTCTCTCTCGTTGTTTTCACACTTTCTCCATTCTCATGTTTATTGATTTCACCCTTTCTTTCTCTATCCTTGATGTTAATTTCTTCCTCCTTGATGTTGGTTTTTTGTTGCTTTCACCTCTTTGAAAATTAAAATGAAGTGGGAGGCTGTATGGGCCCTCCCACTTTATTTTTTATTTTTAACATATTTTGTGAAGCAAATTGGGTGCAGCTTGAGTTGAGTTTGTGCTGCAACTTTGTTTTTTAGATGTTATGTAAAAATTTTAACATAACTGTAAGAAAATATAACATTTATTACATTATTTATAAATTAAAATTAATTACATTAACTTATATTAAGACTAGTAATATTTTTTCCGATGAGATGTAGAAGGGTTGTTTGTGCTCAGTCCCACCCAAGTTTGAATCTCATAGGGCATTTGTAGGTCAGATGTGGATGTTTGAGTGATATTGTAGGCTGATTGTGGCCATTTGAATTGACATGGCACTTTTAGTGGTAGATGGTGGTTGTTTGAGTTGATTTAGTTCTCAGGGACTGGGCCCTTGGTTATTTTTCAGTCCCAGTCGTAACTTCAATCTCTAAAAAAGCTACATTACCAAGCCAATAAAAAATTAGTACTAATTTTAAATATTAAATTAAATGCCAAAAAAATGAACTTACAACAATTTATTTTGATCTTTATTTATTTCATTCAATTCTTCAATGGTTACATTTCCTTGATTTGCACTCGAAACTAATTTGCTCTTTATTTTCCTCTCTATCTACCAATTGGAACATTCCACTCATTTTGTAAATATCTCTCTATTGGGATGTTCCAATCATTATCTTCTTCATCACCTTCAACTTCATCAACTTTTTCATCTTCATTAACTTGATCTTCTTCATCTTTGTCAAATTTATCATCATCATCTCCAACTTCACTAACTTTATGATCTTCAACAACTTGATCAATCTTTGCAATGTCTTATTCAGGGTCTTCCTCACTAGAGCCATCTCGATCATCTCTTTTAACGATGGTACTCCTTTTAAATGAAAAAAATAGTTCAAGATTTTTATCAACATGTCTCATCCTTGGCTCATAATGCAATACAAACTGCGAATTATTTTGCTTATCAAGATCTAGATAAAAGAAAACATACATAGACCTAATTACAATAAAGGTTATAATTAAACAATGGGCCTTATATGAAAATTCGTACAAATGTAATTGTAATTAATACTTGATCACAATATTGAGGAAGCACAAAAGATTATTTCCCCTCAGGTCGTGGTCTACTAAAACTAACTAAATAAAAATCATTATAATTGTCCATTTTGAAAAACTTGTTATCAATAAAAAGGTGTTGTGTACACTTAAATATTACAACTTAAACAATTATATAATCAAGTTGTGTTATCTCTTCTATCTTCCTAACATAATCAAATTTCCATTGGATCAAATTCATGTTACTTGCACTTGCTTGGTTGCCCTATTCAAAAAGAACTATAACTCCATTATAACAATTGACCCTTCTTTTGCCAATGTTTTCCACATAAATATTTGCCCTTCGACCACATTATGGAATGCTTAGTCGCATATTGTATGTCATATAAATTATGACAATATTATTATAATCACAAAAAAAATGTTAAAAATTACATAAAAACTTTTTTCCAACTGACATAATCTTCATGCGCCAATAAAATGTCCAATGCTTCTTCTATTACACTCCTTGGCTTCTTGTCATGAAGATTTTATAAATATGAACATATCCAATAAACAATAGGATGTTCTAGCCATGTATTCCACCATTCACATGGTAGTTTTCGTGGATGATGTCTTATCCAATAAATCCTTTGTCTCTCGTGTCTATCCTTATCTTCATATTTTTCAAGCCACACAACAATTTGTAAAGTATTTAAGATTATATGTATGGCATCTCTCTCATCAAGAATTGATAACCAAACATGTAAATATATATTTTTTAATTATTATAAATTCATATTGATCATTTATGTTATAATGTTTTTCTAAATATAAATACACACCAAGCTTCATTTGTTTCCCTTTTCCAAAAAGGTTTTCCTCCAATCTATATTTTCTAGCCAAATATGTGGTATCTTTGAAAAGGCCTCTCTAAGATATTTTCATATGTAGAAAAAAAAATTATGAATAATGTATGATTCAACCATTGATCCCTTGGACATGTAAATTAATTCACAAATCCATTTAAGGTCTTCATGCACCTTTCTAGCCAAAACTTCCATTGCGTGTTTATTACCCCTCTTATTTTAATACCATCAACAAAATGCACTAACAAATGAATTTGAGAGTCAATCAAAGAGGCATGAAATTCATTTTCTAATTTAAAAACTATACATATAATATTAATTTTCATTGCTCAATCATTGCTTCAAATATCTCTTTTGAAGATAGGTACATATTTTACAAACAATGTTAGGAATGCAAGTTACTATAATATTTCTTACAAAATTTGTTAGAAGAAAAATTTGTATTACCTCAAAAATTTGGAAAGTCGATATGATGCCCTTTGTAGATCTGATGGAAGATTACAAGATGACCCTCTTGACACTAAAGGAAATATATGTTGCATGAATAAAAAAGTCAAATGTGAAGTTAGTAATATGGTCATAGGAATTTGACAATAGAGAGGAGGTTAGTCTTGTGTCAATCCATAAAAACAATAAAATAAACACACTAACAAGCTAACATTTCTAAGCCTAGATCATAGGGAGAGCTGAATGGACAAAATACAATTGAAAACCCAACTAAAATGCAAAGAACAACAATCCTTACCTTCTTTTAGAGCTCCAAATGATTTGTTCATGACTTCTTCGATTTGTGTTCAAAGAGTCTTTGGTAATGGAGTTTTATTTGCTCCCTCTCTCCTTGGCAACATTGTTGGCTTGTGGCTTGCGGCTTGCTATGGCTTATGCTTGTGGCTTGATGGCTTGGCTCTATAGTTTGGCATTATAAAATTATTGTTGTGAATTTTATGCAAAAACTTGCATTATAACTCTACAATATTCAAGCTCTCTTTTCAATAGGCAATGGCTTGTATTTATAGGCTTAGGAACTAACCCCAACTCAAGGTGAGTTGAAGTGTAGTTTAAACATAGAATGGGTTCAAACATAACCTAAGTGAGTCAATTAACCCCAGTAGAGTTAAAAGGTGTCAAGAATTAATGATTTGCAATGAATATGCATGGGTGAGATATTTTCAAAGGCTTGACAACTTGCAAAAGGTAATCATGCAAAACTAGGATAATTTCTATTTTTAAATTTTCTTTTTTAGTAGTTTATTAATTACACATGGAAAATTCAAATAGGTATTTAATTTGGTTTAACTTGTTAATTAATTATGATTAGCCATTTAGCATTTTCAAGATTTGATTTTATGTGTGCACTTGCTCCACTTAATAGGTCCTATAGGCCAAATTTTATGTTATGATACCACAAGATGATTAGAGATGAATCCGTGAGAGATTTTTGTTGCTTATGATATGACACACCAATTAGGAATGTCTCAAAGATATTCTGAGCTTTGACAAATGATGAACAAACAAATTTAAAGTGTTCAGTGATTCATAGACTTAATTTGAAATGATCGATAGGAATTGATCTAAAGCCATTGGTGGCCAATTTTAGGTGTCTACAATTTGCCCCTATTTGGGAAGATGTTGCAAGCTATAAACACAATAACATTTTCTCAAAGATTAAAAAGATCCTGTATGCCTATGACTTCAACAACAATGGATAAATTGTAGGTTCCCCCTCGAGGGAGCGATTGACAATTGATCCCTCAAAAGGAAGAAACAATTGGAATAAAAAGATGAAATGGGGTGGAAAAGACTGATTTGCCCAAAGATGATTATAATCAGTGGTATGATACGGATAAAAGAATAATGAAATTAACCTATGGGTGAGATTAATCTAATCGATAAAATTCTTGCATGCATTGATTTAAAAAGTATTATTTTTTTCAAAGGCGATTATAATCAATAACAAAGGTTGAGACATTGATTTACCCATAGGCGGTTATAATCAGTGGCATAGGCATATGCCCCAGTTAGGGCCGATGAGTCAAAATAATGATTTACGGACAGGTGGTTATAATCATTAAGATGATCAGGATTGAAAAACTAATTAGGTTTGTGATACTAATTTGCCCATAGACAGTTATAATTAGTAACACAAGGTGGACTACTAATTTGACCAAAGGCAGTTATAATCAATAGCACCAGTCAAACGTGAATAAAAGATAACTTGTCAGATCCACTATCACACTAATTTCATAGACTTTTATTTAAACATGGAATTCATAAACTGTTGAAACTGGATTAAAATCTCCTTGTGGAATGTGCAAGAAAAACCAAAGGAACCAAGATTAATAGAGGTTGGGGAGGATGGTTGAAAATAGGCTTTGGTCTAATAATAAAGGTATGGTAAAATGGTAATGGTACATCATTGTTTAAGACAATGGAAAGTGGTATGATATTTTGATATAATGGTAAGAGGGTTGCCCCCAAGTGATAAGGCAAATGACAGGGTATGAAACAATGACAAGAAGAATGGCAAATGAAAATGACAAGGTAAACGACAAATGGAAAGGTATGGTTTTTGGCCAATGTAAAAAGACAAGATAACTATTTTTGGCCAGGTATGACTTTTAGTTTTATGATTTTGGCTAGGGAAATGTTTTTATTGTTCCTGCTGATGTGGAGATGCACGTTCTAATCAATAAATGATACAACCAGAATAATCAATCATGTAAATTGCTAGCCCACACCTCTTCTAAATAATTGCTCTATCAAGAACCTACTGCAGTTTTGGATTCTAATAATGTTGTTGTGATCTTTGTTGGTCATTGATTTTGTTTCCTTCAAGCTTCAAGACAAGGTGTCTTTGTAGCCTCTACAAAGGAAAGTGTGATCATGGATGATAAATATGGGTTGATGGGTTTGATTTGGGAATGTATACGTGGATGATAATGGAATGTATAATGGTTGAAAAATAAATGAAGATCGGGATTTTCAAGCACACATAATGTTGTTGATTCTAGATTTGACATAACTTTGGTTATGGTGGGGATGAAAACTTCTAAATGTGCTCTCAATAGGATCAACAATTTTTTCTATTATTTGAGCCTGAGAGTAGATACTATCTGATTATGTTGTAGATTGAAAGTTGAATTGATTTCATCTTTGATTTTGTCTTCATCAAGTAGTGGAGGATTGGTGTGCTCAACGATTGGCGTCTCGAAGAGGTTTTCACTAATGAAATTATCTTGATTTTTCCATAGCACCTTTTAGAAGGTTTCACTAAGGAATGTTGACTTTTGATTGTGATTGTCTCTAGCACCTCCAAAAAGGTTTCACTAGAAGATGTTGACTTTGAACTTTGATTGCCTCCTAGCACCTCATGAAAGGTTTCATTAAGAGAGTGTTGTTATTTTGCATGAATGTGGTCTTGGCCTCACTGATGTTATTCCATTGATTGTCATCATGGATGCAATTCAACAAGGTTTGATTCTGTCAGTCCCAATTGACACTTGCGGGAGGTGAAATATCAATATAATGGATCGATTGGTTGGTGGTAATGGAATGTGAAATGGTAATGGAATGGGAAGAAACAACACAATCTTCATAGAATATACTAGGAGAGCTTGTGTCGAAGCTGAAATAATCATCCTCAAAAACCATGGAAGGATCATAAATGTATTGAAATTGATTTGCAAGGCATTCATAACCAATGTTGTAATAATCACAAACATATTTTGATTATAAATATGATTCCAACTCAAGGGAGTCTAAATCCAATGTTGAGATTGACGTTGATTCTAATTTTGATGTTAAATCTTATGTCGGTTCAAAAATAGAACCTGAATGTAATTTTGATTCTTCATGTAGTGGGGATGCTACTACAATGATGTCATGTTGAATGTTTGGTATTGGACAAGTAACTTCCTGTGATGGTATAATGGGCTCCATAGACACTAGTTTGTCAAAGTATGACTCCTCAATGATCGGAAAAAGGTCAAGAGACAACTCCTTAGAGACTAACTTATCAAAAGGAGGCTCTTCAAAAACAATCATATGGTCGAGGTGATGATTTTCCCAAAAGTGGTTATAATCATTAAGAAGTGACTCAGTAAAGACTAGCTTGTCAGAGTGAGACTCCTTGACAACGACTAAAGGATCAAAAGGTAAGTCATCACAGGTTGAATCGTCACAAATGGTTGGTTCCACAAAAAATATCATAGATTGGTTGGTTCTCTTGGCCTTGATTTACAATCAGTTGTAAAATATCAGTTTTGAACATATCTTGGTATTTGAATGATTGACTCGGTTGTAGAGGTACTGATTAGCTCGATTGGGTATGGATGATTGATAGGGGTTTTCTAAAGTGGGGAATGGTTGGCAACGGATGAAGAATGTACAGTGGTTGGATAATGATAGGGCATTGTGGAGCTTGGTTGCTTGAATAAGCCAAAGGACGAGGTCTTGGAATGTTAATGATAGGGCGTCATGGAGCTTGATTGCTTGCACAAGCCAAAGGATGAGGTCCTTGTATGAAAATGGTAGGACATTGTGGAGCTTGATTTATCACATAATCAAAAAGACAAGGTCCTAGTATGGTAATGGTAGGGTATTGTGGAGCTTGATTTCTCACACAAGCCAAAGGATGAGGTCTTGGAATAAAAATGGTAGGGCATCATGGAGCTTGGTTGCTCGCACAAGCCAAAGGATGAGGTCCTGGTATAGAAATGGTATTCCTTGGATGCTATGGAGCTTGGTGGCTCACACAATCTGAAGGAGGGTTAACGGTATAGGTGGGAGATCAGGTGGTCACGAAATGGTGAGTGTCATATGTTAACCAGTCGGAAGAAGGGATCAATGAACATGGTGCTTGGATTTGTTCCCTAGATTGAGGATTGTGAGGAGGATATGGATCCATCTCAAAAACCACTTCTTCACCATAGCGGTCTTGATCAAAGTCAATTTGTGTGGCCATTCTATCATAACTTGGATCGTACCTGAATTCACCATAAGTGTATCTTGACATATCTGGATCAATAATGAAAGCTCTATAAAAAAGGCCTGGAGTTTTACAAACTCCTAAAAATGATGTCCAAAGGATAAATGGTTCGAACTTGGTTTAACTTGGTCTAGGGGAGTTGTATCTCCAAAATGGTCTCTGCTAAAACTTGGTATAAAATAATCTAACATCCTATGTCTAACATCAAATGTCTCACACACAAAAGATCAAGCGGCTGAATAAAAAATGCAATGCCAAACTCCATGTACAAAGTGTTCCAAATAGGTCTAATCTAAAAAATAAAAGTTGCTAAGTCTTTTGGCCAAATGCAACATCAAAAGCGAGGCTCAAACAAGGCATGTTCTAGGATTTTTGTCCAAATGCGATGTCAAAAGCTAGACTTTAAACAGATGTGTGATTTAATCTAATAAATCTAAAACACTTTAGCATAGACTATGTATGCAAAATCAAACATGAACTTGGTCAATTGGCATAAGGCATAAGACAAAAGGTATATGGAGAGATCTGCTATTTATCCCAAATAAAAGGCACAAATGATAATGAAAGCTAGGTTCTTTTAAACAAACAAGCTAGACAAAATTGAACGACATAACAATATTAGGCAAAGATCCAAATGACATATGTGGCTTCAGCTTCAAAAAATGGCATAAGACATAAGGCAAACAAGTCTATAAAATAAATGAGTAGCGTAATGGTGTTATCACGCTCTAAAGATGTAAATAATGGTTGGTTTCAAGACTCTAAGGCATAAAATATGAAATGATTTGGGTAGCGTAATGTTACCCATTTCAATTAAGTGACACAACATTTTTGATAAAAAGTTCAAGAAAACAGTATGGTGTCAAATGGACAATATAACGCCTCCTCAAACAACATAGTGATGTGGATACAAAACTTGTTTAGACATGACACAAAGAAATAAATGGTTTTAGACTCAAAAGACCAAGCAAGTAAAGGAAAAAGACCAAATGCAACTAAGTAAATCGTCCCAGGCCCTAAAACTGACAAAGTTGCATCGTATTGTTGAAATCCATCTATATATGTGCTCTTGGGAGAATTTTAAATGTTAATCCAAAAATAAAAGCGCATGAAGTACTAGGGTTTTTACACCCACCTTCTCCCAAGAGATTGTATGATGACATGGACCTTCAAGTTATTCACCCTGCTCAACAATATATCCACGATAAGTGAGGTTTGTCTAAAACTTAAATTTTTGACCATCTAGATGGTACCAAGTGTGATTAACACTAGAGATGTCTCACATCAATTGAGTTCACAATGATTAATTTACTATACAAGTGTCTATTCCTTTGCATATCGATTCCATCTGTGGATTGCTTAGTGGAATCTCTTGGTTAACCAGACCTAACTCGAGTTTTCGTTATGAAATGAGAGGTTAGCCACTCAATCCTATGGCTCTCATAGTATACGTACCTTGATTTATATACCCCACCATGGAACATGGTTGAAACAATGTTGGGAGATGAAACCCCGGATCAAAGCTTCCCTAAAGAACTTGTGAAGAAGCTATGAACTCCCCTTCACAAGCCAAGTTGCATAAAATAAAACTAAGTGAAAAGAATTTAGAGGTTTTTAGATCACCCAAACCATATGGGTTTTGGGGAGAGCCTAGACAACATTATTTTCATGCCTTGGACTAGGCATAAATTGAAAGGAAAAATGCTTTTGGTCACCCAAGTTCCCTATAGGGGACAGTGGGAGAGCATACACGCACTCTTCGTTTTGCACAAACAAACAAATAAGTAATAAAACAAACACTTTTAAGAGTTTGAAATCTAAGTAAGTGTTAATTTTATGCACCAAATGAAATGTTTTGATGAAGTTATTTTTGGCCCCTTGGCTTAAGTTTGCAAAGCTTGCAAGAATTTTAATAAAACAACTTTAACACAAATCACCTAGGTCCTTTTTAAGCACTTAAAACCAAATGTTTAAGACTTAACCATTCTTTTTAGGCACCAAAATGAAGTGTTTAAGAATTTAAAACTTACAAATTTATGTTCTATTCTCACCTTGGTATTGCAAATGTTAGAGAGTTTCCTTCTGCTTTAAAGCACATTTATGGATGAGAAAACAAGTTTTGGAAATATAGCTCTTGTGTTTCTCTATATATTTTACATATAGACCGATGTCAGTCACCTATGACCAATGTTGGTTACTAAAAAATTGATGTTGATTATAAATGAACTAATGTTGGT
Source organism: Torreya grandis (assembly GCA_037957365.1). Lineage (NCBI taxonomy): Eukaryota > Viridiplantae > Streptophyta > Pinopsida > Cupressales > Taxaceae > Torreya > Torreya grandis. The sequence continues at coordinate 4,681,083 of JARHVA010000012.1, forward strand.
TACTAGAGAATCGATGCTGGTTGTAAATGAACTGACGCCGATCGATAAAGACTGATATCAGCTACTTGTGAACCCCAAAGCAAAACCAAAATGATATGAAAAAATTTGTTAGCTCAAAATATCACAAAAAATCCACAAAATCCACAATAAGATGATTAATTAGAGAGTTTACAAATCAACGAAACTAAGAAATAACAACTAGGAATGTCTAAAAGATTCAAACTGCAAATTTTTAAGTCATGTTTTACCCTACACCCTGACTGATGATAGTTAATGAGAATTGATGATGGTTAGGCAGAACCGATAACAATTAGGCATAATTGATACCGATTATGCCTAATTGATTTCAGTCTCTGTGTAAATTCGAGTTAGCACAAAAAATAAAAATACAGTAAAAATAAAGCTAAAACTCTAATTTTGAAGATATTCAAGCATTCATTTGAAAAGTTAGGATTTGTATCTTGGTCTCCTTGGTACATGGAATGCTTCAGGTGCCATCAGGCATGTCATTTATGATCATAAGAATTTGACAACAGAGAGGAGGTTAGTCTTGTGTTAATCCATAAAAACAATGAAATGAACACATTAACATGCTAGCATCTCTAAGCTTAGATCATAGGGAAAGCTTAATAGACAAAATACAATTGAAAACCCAACTAAAATGCAAAGAACACCAATCCTTATCTTCCTTGAGAGCTCCAAATGATTTGTTCGTGACTTGATCGACTTGTGCTCAAAAAGTCTTTGGCAATGAAATTTTCTTTGCTTCCTCTCACCTTAGCACCATTTTTGGCTTATGGATTGATATGGCTTATGCTTGTGGCTTGATAGCCTAGCTCAACATTTTGACATTGTAACATTATTGTTATGAGTTTTATGCAAAAACTTGCATTATAACTCTACAATATCCAAGCTCTCTTTTCAATAGGCAATGAATTGTATTTATAGGCTTAAGAACTAACCCCAACTCAAGGTGAGTTAAAACATAATTTAAACATATAATGGGTTCAAACCTAATCTAAGTGAGTTAATTAACTCCAATAGAGTTAAAAAGTGTCAAGAATTAATGATTTGCAATTAATAGGCATAGATGGGATATTTTGAGATATTTTCAAAGGCTTGACAACTTGTAAAGGTAATTGTAGTCATAAAATATGAAAATTGGTAACTTAAGCATGGCTAATGACACCAAGCCCATAGGTCCCTCTTGTTTGTTCTCATGATCCTTATAAGCTTGTTTTCACTGATTCTCAATCATCTGTAGTCTTTCAGACTTGATCCTAGCTGAGCTAGGACCCTCTTTTCATGACCAATCCATCCCTTCAAGTTCCATCTACCTAGGACAATAGTGACAATACCACTCTTGTCTATTTTTGGTGTTGTTATCCAAGCTCATTTCTGGCCCTAACGATCAATTCCTTCTGGTTTTCCATCCTTATCCTTGTCGATCTAATGCAAACAAATTCAATCCATGACCAATAGATCTTTATAAAATCCCATTCAAAGATCATTTAGAAAGGGTTGACAAATACTATCAAGCAATCAAGAATACAAGTGAAACCACTCAAGCAATCTTCTCTATTCTCTGCATACAGCCATCAAGTATAGTCTTAAGCACATGTAAATCTATGAATCAATCTCTAGCAATCCTCAAACACATCCAGTCTAGTATTTCTTGCATTCTCATATCAAAATTGCACCAAGCACTTTCAAAGGGAGAACTACATATGAATTGATCCCTCTTCGGAGTATTGGTATGTACGCAACGTGCCCACACATGAGATCTAAAACACATCTAATATATATTACAAACACTAACCCATTTTTTTTAGTTGCCAAAGTTCTATTCAAGTACATTGAAGGCATAAAAACAAAGAATATCAACTCTAGAAGGAGCACTACTGATAGTGAGGCTTCATAAATTCAGATACACTGTTACACAGACCTATAAAACAAAACCTAGGAAGCTTAGATCCTTAGGACAACAACACTGGATAAAGATTACAGTGTCGGTGCCACTCCTGTCCACTTTCGACGCTCCTATCCAATCAAAAAATGAAATCTAGAAACATGTTTGCGATAGTATCTCAAGCCTACACAGTGAATATCAGACCCTATCTCAGTAGAATCAACACAATTTAAACTAAATCTTATTTTCTCCCTCTTGTTATTATTTTTAGAAAAACTCTAATTATAAATAAATTTCACAAATCAGTAGCTTATTTATTGCATATTATTTATTGATTTATCAACCCAGACCCTTTAACTAAATTAGGAATAAAATATTAATATTCTCAAAATTGTTAAATCATTTAGTGAACCTGACTTACTTCGTTTGCGCACAAAACCTTATAAACCTTAGGGTAAAATTCCTACTGATTTTTTCAATAAATTTTTGAATTTTTACTTGAATATTAAAATAAAAAAATCCATTTAAATTTCAAAATTCAATAGTAATTTTAATTTTTTTTATTTCTCTTAAAACCCTAGTTACACATACTAGGTCCTATTCAATCAAGCATTTTTCAATAATTTTTTGAAATTTTAGTTGCATATTTAAATTAGAAATTCACTTTAAATTTCAAATTTTCATAGTAAAATTTTAAAAGAATTATATGTCAAACCCTAGTTGCATATATTAGGTCCCATTGCTTCTTGAGATATCATCTTACATGTTTGTGAGCTTCGTATCTTTTTTATGCATATTCTAATTCCTTATTTCGATTATATCCATTTAATCTTTTCTACTATTATCCAAGTTTTTTTTCTTATGCCACCCAAGTTTTTTGCATCTCTTCCTTCATGATGAAATGTAAGACTTAGTGGTAACCCTCCTGAATTTACTTTGCTTCCTTCAACTTGACCATATACCATAGATAAACAACTAGCTCAACTTTCTGTTATAGATTCTACACATCTAGATTACACTAATTTTAATGAGGATAATTTCGATGATAAGCAATATGAGAATAATAATAATGGTGATACCAATACCGGTATTCATGATCCACCACATCATACGCTTGATCAACTTCCATCAATTATTAATAATGAAGTTGTCCTCGACAAAGATTTGATCTTACAAAGTTTTTGAGAAAGACTCCAGGATCAACCTTGAGATCTTACTCTTATTTTAAAATCTATCATGGAAATAAAAAAGGCTAAATAGGTTGAGTCTTCCATTCCTACAGAGCAACCAGTTGTAAATAACACTACATGGGCAACTATGTCTCAACAACCCCCTATAGCAGCCCACCTTGTTTCTATACCACTATCTACAACTAGTACATCCCTATTTCTTGATGTAGCAGCCGTTGTGAAAGAGATAAGATCTCTTCAATCTAAGGTGTTACATCTTGAGCAAGGTGCCACTAGACCTACGTAGGTTTTGGATTCTTTTGCTCTTCTGCATACACCATTAGAACGTCACATTGCTTTTACACCCTTGCCACAAGGTATTGTTCAATCCAAGCTTACTCTATATGATGGCAAGGGTGATCTAGAGACACATTTAAGATCTTTTCATGTAGCATGCTTAAACTATGTATTCAATAACTGGTTACTTAACAATTTATTTCTATGAAGCTAAATGATTATGCTTTACAATGGTTTTACAGTCTACCGAATCAGTCGATCAATGCATTCAATCCTCTAGTTGACATGTTCTTAGCTCACTTCATCATCAACATTGGTGATAAGGTTTCATATGCTCAAGTTGCACAACAGAAACAAAGGTCAAATGAACATCTCATAGATTATGTTCTTCAATATAAGAATATCTTGGGTAAGATGACTAGCCCCATGGTTGATCAAGAGTTACATGATCTCTTCAAATAGAGTCTTCTACCAACTTTTGCATGAATCAATTATGTTCAAAAGATTCTCTTCCTTCACTTAATTGTGTCACACACTAAAGGAAAGAGAAGTCAAGTTAATTTCAATGGGCACACTCAAGTACACAAGTATCTCAGACACAACAAACAAGAGTAATAACAAAGTCCCATACAAAGTAAAGGTCAATGATAACAAGACTCAGAATGAACCTACAATTAATGCAACATTAGAGCCCCCTCAATGAGTGGTTTTATCAGCACCTCCTCGATGAACCTTCGCCAATCTATCAATTTTTCCAACTAGAGTTTTATAGCAGATATTGGATTGTAACATCATATCTCTCCCTCCTATTTGGGAAGTTGACCCAACAAAGCCTCTTCAACGAGGATATGATCAACATGCATTTTACGAGTTTCATAGGGCACCAGGCCATATAATAAACAAATGCATCAGTTTGAAACATAAGATACATGATTTAATAGATGGAAATCATATTGATCTTGGCACTTCAGTTGAGCCTCCTCAGACAAAGCAAACACAAAATAAAACATTGAAAATATTTTTAGAGCCTTTTCCATAGCATTCCAAACAGGAGACAGGGGACACATCAAGTGTTCACATGCATATCACACACATCCACTACCAGATACATATAGGACATCTTTAGTTGAGACACATCCTTTGAGAAACATGATTGGTGTATACAATTATAGAATTTTAACTATACCTTCCATCTCTTTCTCAAAGCAAGAGATCATCGAGGATGATTCAGATGATCATGCACTCTTTATCAGAGCTTACATTCATAATCGTCTTATTCATAGAGTTCTTAACGATAATGGATCCAGTGTAAACATGTGCACTATGACATTAATACAACATTTGGGATATTCAGAGTAGCATATTACTCCGACTGACACAATTATCAGTGGATTTAGTGGGCACATACAGAGTTCATTAGGTGAGATTGTACTTCTTTTACAAGTTGGTCCAACATACGTGGCCACAACATTCAATATTGTTCCCATTTCAAGAGTTTTTGATATGTTACTTGATCGATCATGGATTCAAAAACTTCAAGCAATGCCTTATACAGTTCACAAATGCATGAAATTCATTCATGCTAATCAGGTTATTACAGTTGGCAAAGTTCCATATGAGTTATCACTCCCCACTTCAAAGCCATCTTCTACAATACAATCACAAGTTCCAATTCAGCTTCCAGATCCAATTTCTCCATCAGTTATAGTTTCTCCACTAGTTCCAATTTTTCCTCCGGTACGAATTCAAACATAGTTAAGGCATCCATCACCAGCATAGAGAGTTCATCCACCTCCACAGTTTCAAGATTCTTGACAACATCTAGCTATAGTGTTCATACCTAGGGCAATATCATTGAGATCTCATGCATCTACTCACAGAGCACACGTTCAGAGAGCTTCTCCTACTACCAGATGGGTCCATAAGATCCCTATAGTTGCATCCACTTCTCAGAGTTACAAGGGGACCCCACACTTGGTTTCTATTCCAGAGATTTCAAAGCATTTACATCATATAGAACTTTTAGAGCCATAGTCTCAACATTTCCATCGTGTTTCACGATCACGCATGATTCCTCTCATTGATAAAGGACACCATGATAGAGAGTCTCCCATGAGACTCATCGATTAGCATCATCCTTTCTCAACTTAACTGTACATAGAATTCTTATGCTCGGTTGTACATAGCTTCAAAATTTTGAAAATTAAAAAACAATGTAACATTTCAAAACACAAAAAACATATAAATATGTAAAAAAAAACACCAAAAACATTTCAATTGTATGCATCATTCATGATTTACATTTCTACTATTATGCTAGACTTACATTTGTTGATTCTATGCTATTTTTTTTTAAATTTACATTACTATGGTTCACTTGATTTTCTTTGAGTGTGTGCAGTGACATCCAATGCTTTGATTGCTTCACTTTACCCATTGAGGGGGCATCCTACTTCTACAGCAAGATGCACATTGATATATCTTCCCACTGGGGGCATCTTCTATATGACTACACCATTCAGGTTATGTCATTCTTACACCACACACTCTAGTGATCATATTGATGTACATTATTTATTAGCTTACATAGATTACTCTATCGACACTCACTAGTATTTATCACTTGTGTATTTATTTGCATATACATATTCCTGTACTCACATGTCTTGCATATTTTCATACTCTTGCTTTGATTAGTTAGATAATCTTGTATTTTCCAGTCTTTAGATGCTTTCTTTTCTTGCTTAGCATTAGCTTGATGTAATTGCATTTCTTAGTTCCTATTTCTCTCCTATATGTGCATCAGGGCATTTGTCAATGTTCTTTGCTTCTATTCATGTGTGTGCCTTAAAACATTTGCCAATGTCCTTTACCTGTACTCCTTTATGTGATTGTGGCTTCCACACTAATTTGTTTGTTTCAACTGTATGTGTATGTGGCATTAGAACATGCCTTGTATGCTTGCTTTTTAGTTTGAGTGACGTGTGCCCATGTCCCTTATTTGCTTGGCCCCTTGGCCACTCTTGTATGCTTTTGCTTCTTGCCTTGTGTGCTTGTTTGTTTCTCAATTATTTGCAATGCCATGATCCATATCATGCATCATTCATGTTTTCTTGGATGCTATGATGGACATCATGCTCCATCCCTCCAACTAACAACTAACCAGAGTTTTAATTTCAGTTCAGTAGATTTCACATGCTATTATATTGTTACATCTATCTAGGCATACCCCTGTTGATATAACAATCTCTCAATACAAACTATGTTATATCTTGATATATCTTATAGATTATCATTGCTATATCATATATTTTGTAGCATAACAGACTTGCAGGGCTCTTTCTTTTGAGGAAAGTCATTGCAGGGTCTCCATTTCTACCCTAAAAAAAGAGGGCAACAAATATGGGTTTTGTCACAAAGATCAGAGCTCTTAACAGTCATAACAACAACATTCAGAACACCCAAAACAACAACCAGACATCAAATCAATCAGAGCAGACTAGGCAGATAGTCAAGAATCTAGAACAATCATCAGATTTGACTAAGGACAATCGCGCCAGGACTGGACTATAGTGCCGGTGGTGCTACTATCCATTTCCAGTGATCCTATCCAAACAACAAAAAAACCATATTTTTTAGAAATAGATAGAAAGGTAAGTTCAGTTATAATTTTGTCAACTACAATTCAGATCAAAATTAGCAGTTTCAATATAGTTTTCTCAGAGAATCTATATATAGAGGGCATCATGTGTGGCATGATGGCTCTCGCTTCTAGTTTAATTCAGATCAAAATTAGCAGTTTCAATATAGTTTTCTCAGAGAATCTAGATATAGAGGGCATCATGTGTGGCATGATGGCTATCGCTTCCAGTTTTAGATAGGGTAGTCGGTATAACTTCCAGATCGAAAGCCATGTTTCAGACACTAGTGATTGGAGGCAATGTGCACGACATATTTATTTTCTTTCTTTCCAAGTTCAACATTACCCAGGCATTCTCAGTAGTTGCATGCCTTATTCCACTTATAGGTGGTTGGCATCATTTTGGTTTGGCTTTCATACAAGCCTAACTTTCGAGTTATCGAGTTTCTAAGTTCCAGAGTGGCTTCCATATAAGCTAGATTCTCAGTTTCGAAGTAGATTTCATATAAGTCTAATCTCCATCTTTTAGAGTGGCTAAGAGTGGCTTAGTTTCTAGCATACATTCAACTATCGATGCTACATTGTTACGCTACAGAGCATTTCATGGGCTTCAAGAGCCATCTCATACGATACACATTCATACAAGTATTAGTTCATAGCTTCACTTCACAGGGCAACGATGGAGCCAAAGGTCTAACTAGCCTTTGTATTCTTGAGCCACATATTCAGAGGGATTAGACACACAGTCCAAACATCGATCAATACATGTATAACCACTTAGCTTCACTTAGTTGGTGACAATGGAGCCAAAGGGCCAACCTTTGCATTGTTGAATCACTCTCACGAAATTGAGCACTCAACTCCGTTCGTGATATTACTCTTGGTACAACACCCTCCAACATTACTCAGCATAATCCAACATCACTCAACATCATAATAGGTTTTGTATTGGTTTGCATACCTGTTGAGGTGTATTCATTCATTTCTCTTCCTCTCTCTCTCTCTTACCCAGCTTTGTACATTCTTATTTTAGATATAACATATCTAATAATAATTGATCTACTATTTATTTTTCTTGCAGATTCATACTTCACAACATGTTCTTTCTATGCACACCCAACATCACGTAGCTTCATGAGCTTCACCCTTACAGGTAATTTTAGGTACGCTTTTTATTTTTCCTTTATCCTAGTATTTCATTTTGTTGCATCACTAGAATAAAGGGGGGGCAAATGTAGTCATAAAATATGAAAATTAGTAACTTGAGCATGGATAATGACGCCCAACCCATATGTCCCTTTTGCTTGCTCTCATGACCCTCATAGGCTTGTTTTCACTGATTCTTAGTCATCCGTAGTCTTTTGGACGTGATCCTAGTTGAGCCTGGACCCTCTTTTCATGACCAATCCATCCCTTCAAGTCCCGTCTGCCCAGGACAATAGTGCCACACTAGGATAAGAGCGCCAATACCACTCATGTCCACTTTTGGTGTTGTTGTCCAAGCTCATTTTTGGCCCTAATGGTCAATTACTTCTAGTTTCCCATCCTTATCTTTGTCAACCTAACGCAAGCAAATTCAATCCATGACCAATAAATCCCTATAAAAGTCCATTCAAAGATCATTTGAAAAGAGTTGGCAAATATTATCAAGTAAGCAAGAATACAAGTGAAAACACTCAGACAATCTTCCCTATTCTCTCCATACATCCATCTAATACAATCATAAACACATCTAAATCTTCGCATTAGTCCCTATCCATCTTCAAGTACATTTAGTCTAGCATTTTTTGTATTTTCATATCAACATTGCATTAAGCACTTTCAAAGGAAGAACTACATATGGCTTGATCCCTCTTCAAAGTATTGGTATGTAGGCAGCGTGCCCACACATGGAGTGTGAAACACGTCCAATGCATCTTACACACACTAACATATTTTTTCTTATTTTCTAAAGTTTTATTCAAGTACATTGAATGCATATAAATAAAGAAAATCAACTCTACAAGGAGCACTGTTGACAACAAAGTTTTGCAAATTCAGAGACAATGTCACACAAATCTGTCGAACAAAACCCAAGAAGCTTAGATCCTTAAGATAATAAGGTTGAACAAGGACTACAACACTAGTGCCACTCCTGTCCACTTTCAGCGCTCCTATCCAATCAAAAAATGAGAGCCAAAACCCTGTTTGTGATAGTATCGCAGGTCTGCACAGTTAATATCAGACCCCGTCTTAGTCAGATCAACACAATTTAAGTCAAATCTTATTTTCTCCCTCTTGTTACTATTTTAAAAAAATATCTAATTACAAATTAATTTCACAAATCAATAGCTTATTTATTGCATAGTATTTACTAATTTATCAATCCAAACCCTTTAACTAAATTAGGAATAAAACTCCAATATTCTCAAAATTGTTAAATCAGTAATTATGAAAAATTAAGATATTTTCTATATATGTATTTTTTTGGTAATTCATTAATTGCACATAAATAATTCAACTAAGCATTGAATTTGGTTTAGCATGTTAATTAATTCTGATTAGCCATTTAGCATTTTTAAAATTTGATTTTATGTGTGCATTTGCCCCACTTAATAGGTCTATAGGCCAAATTGCATGTTATGATGCTGCAAAATGATTAGAGACAACTCTATGAGAGGTTTTTGTTGCTTACGGTAGGATACCCTAATTAGGGATGTCTCAATGAGATTCTAAGATTTGATGAATGATGTACAAGCAAATTTGGGAGGTTTAGTGATTCCTATGTTTAATTTGAAATGGTTGGTAGGAATCAATCTGAAGTCCGATCAAAAGCCATTGGTGGCCCATTTTAGGTGTCTACAAGTAAATTACATTTTTAAAATGAGACTAAAAACCATGTGAATTAATGTCGATTTTTTTAATTTCAAAATGTTATGTCAATCATGTCTTAATGCATGTCATATATTTATCAACGGTGAATGCACATTTCATAGAGGACCCACAACTATTTGATGTGTGAATCTCTTACATTGTTTGACTCACCAAATTGAATTAGCCTTTACTTAATATCCATGGAGTAGATTCTTCATTTCATAACCAATATCTCCACCAATATTGAGGAATGTCAGCATTTGATGTTTTGCATGCTACATATATCCAAGGCACATAAGCTTTGGAGGTTCTCTAGTATTAGAATTCCATCAAACTTACTATTTTTTCTAATATGATATTCATGTTCCATGGGCAAGAATTGTGATGGCCTTCATAAACCACCTTTTGGAGATGTTTTGATGATCTCCCACATCGTTGGTCACCACACCTTAAACATACATGCTTTCCCTTGTTGAAATACCTACATATAGAAACAATTTATTACAAACTTAGTATATAATATGTATAAATACAAATATGAACTTAGTATTTCAAATTTTAACATATAATAAATCTCTAAACAAATAACCATCCCAGGAAAATCATGAATAGTCCAACATACGATTCAAGAATAGTTGAATTAATTTTGCCTAATCAATTTTGAAAGGTCGTACATCATAATTTCATCTCATAATTCCCATTACTCATCAATTAGAAGTTCAAGGTGGACAAACATATTTTTAACTTGGTGTTTACCAAGTATCATTAATGACATCATTAGATGTTCCTTACAAATCATTAACTATAGAGGAATATTATAATTTATCAATATTACTAGGTAAATGGTGTAGCTAATTGATAAGTTGGAAAAGGGGTTAACACCATTCATTGCTAAACCAAATTGTATATTGCATGCCTTACCTTTGAATTTTTCGGACCATAATTGCTCAAAGTCCATTGCATTTTAATTTTAAGGAACACGCAAACTCTATCATTACTTCTATTGTTATAATGCCATGTCATTAACCATGTAAGCAACATAAATTTTAATGGCAAATATTCGTTAATTCAGAAATATTTGGTTTTTGGAAAATTACTTTGGGTGATTTTTTAGGGCTAGTACATAGAGTCAAGTCACCTAAAAAATCAGAATGTAAGTTATTTTTCTGGGTCGGCTCGCTCAACATTTACAATAAATCCATACTTAAGAAAATCTATTGTTATTACCTCAAAGAACAAATAGACTCATGTCGCCTTTATATATGTGTGTGTGTGTGTGATTCTTTTGGTAATCACCCAATTTTCATTTTTTTGTCATCGATTGAATATCTCGCATGAACCAGGAACACAATTGACCAACTGCTTCACACTACCAACCATTTAGCACACGCAACCATCCAGTTGCATCCCATATGCAATTGTATGGCCCTACTACACCGCATGCATCCATCCTATACACAATCATCACACACACAAACTTAATGCACACAACCATATGGCTGCATCGCTCACACAACCTTTCGGCCTCATAATTACTTATTGTTTTCTGCTCGATAAAATAGCATTTGGTGATAATGGAAAAAGGACAAGCCAATTATCAAGAAAAAAAAATATATTATCTTATTTTAGAAAGCCAACAAAATCACCTATGCAACCGGCATATACACAGAATACATGTACTTATTAATTAACAAAATAGTTTTATTTATTTGCAACAAATTTGATTTTAACTTTCAAGAATAATATTAAAATCCTTTTACACGTAGAAATCCCCACTGATAATAGTATTGTGTTGCAGACACGTACCAAAATGCAACTGATTTATACACAAGCCGACTGGTTGCATCATGCAACTAGACAATGTTTGATCGACTGTTGCACAATGCAATCCCCTGGTCTTAAATATGTCCAATTGTACAAAAAAGAAAAAATGACTACTGCACCTCCTTCCCTTAGATTCCCCAACACACCTATACACAATTGGCTACTAGTCGCCATGACTTTGAAACAATTATCTATAAATTCGACAATGAAACCCAAGGGGATTTTTTATAAGGGCTCTTAAAATTTACCCTACGTTCAAGTGACTTGCAATGGAAAAGATGCTAAAGTCTAGGAATTATTGGAAAATGTTGCAAGACCATTATTGCAATGATAACACCTCTAATTCCTTGACGATATCATGGTGCCTTGCATTTGGGATAACTAATACTTTGTTCATATTCCTTCCTATATAAAATGTAATAATTTATGCATGCATCATTATTGATGTACAAAAACTCTAACTTTGATGAAATTTGTTGTGCCTCTTAATATAAGGATGGAAGTGTTTTATTTTTTAGGAACAAATAGTTTTCAGGGGGCTACATAAAAAATAATAAAATATATTATTAAATTAAATACAAATTAAATCAAACAAATTATGTTTATATAGATTGTGAACTAGATTGTCTAACATCAACAAAGCATTTATATTGATGTTTGACCATCCAAATCTTGCTTTTAAGTCCATCAACGGAAATATGGCACCCAACATTGATGTTCTTGAATGTCCCACTATAAACAAAATATTTTGAATAAATAATAGAATTTTACGCTCTCATTCAATATCCTTGGGATTATCGTCAAAATTATGTTATTGGTAACCATCACCAACTTAATCATCAACAATGGAAAAAAAATGATCTACCATATTTGTTAGCCAAACACCTTTTTATCAAACATCATCGTTAACATTTTCATGAAGAGATTGTTATTTCCTCCAACACTCGAACATTTCAGTCTCTAAAAATTCTTTAAGTTGTTTTATGTGTGACCTTGTGATGTTACCATGATGCATATCATCAATAGGATGCACAATGAGAACTCATATTTTCTCTTGTTTATTCTTTGAGGTACTTAGACATCAACATCACTATTTAAGTATTCACTATTAAATATTTCTTGCATATTAATTTTATTTCAGCACAATAAATATCTATATACATCAATATCATCATGACTTGATTTGAAGAAAATATACCTAAATTCCATTTACTTGAAAATAAGTATTGTCTCTTGTAGTTGTTATGCCAATGCGTCCTCCTCCTTGCCCATTTCTTCCACTTCCACCGCCACCTTAATGAGGTTGTGATGACTCTCCCTCTACATAAAATTGAAAAAAACAGCTTTTAAATAGTTAAGGAATAAAAAAATTGAAATAAATATTAAAACAATTTTTAAAAAATTATAGCAATTATTATGTTACCAAATCATGTGATGCGCATATACTCACCAATCTAAATAGTGTATCTGTAAGCCCTGACAAACTTGAGTTAAATGAATAACCATATACAGGGCATGCAAATCTCTATACATGGGATGTATGGAAGGTAGATGTACAATAGTTATTTGATAATGACATTATATTTGATACAAAAACATTTTATTTAAGATAATCTAGGGTTTAAACCATAAAGAGAACTCTGATGTTTAAAAAAATGTAATCGTGTGCTACTAATTTACATATTTAAAATTAATAGATAAAAATGAATAACTTACCTTCTCCTCCAACAAACTCAACTCTTCTACCAAAATCGCATCACTTCCACCACCACTCTTTAAAATGAAATGGTTTTGAGATGTCTTATGCACAAAAGGTATATAGATGAGCCTTAATTTTGAATAAAAAGAATTGTGATGCAACCCAAACGCTAATTATGTCGCATTTAGCATCATATAAATGCAATGCTAAAAAGTAACACACACACACACACACAGACACACACACACACACACATTAAATGAATGGGCGATGCTTATCCTACCGAATTCGTGACAACATTCCCAAGAAATGTAGTAGTAATTAAAAATATATGAGAGCTATAAACTCCATATGGTATTTTTATCTCATAAGCATTTGCTTAAAACTTTCTCACAATTTTACATGGCCCAATCTTCTTCCACTTGAACTTATCATACGTTTCTTTTGAGAACCTTTATTTTCATAAATGAGCCAAAACCAAGCCACCCACTTTGAATTCTTGTTCTCTTCTTTTAAAAAACTAAACAGTTCTTGTAATCCATGGCATTCATTTCTAACTTCTCCTTCACTTCCCTATGTACCTCATGCATATACGTTGCATAGTCCTCTGTTTCAATACCTCTTCTACTCATTCCAACTATACCTCTCAACTCACTAATGCATCTAGTGTTGCAACCATACACAATCTGAAAGGGACTCTTGGTTATACTTTGACTCCCTAGGTTGTTGTAAGTAAACTTAGCTTGTGCTAAAATCATATCCCACTATTTGGGCTTGCTTCCTACCAAACATCTCGACAAATTCCTATGACCTTTTCTCACTATGTCAATTGCCCATCCATTTTTGAATGATAGACTAAACTAAAACTTAACTTCATGCCCAACTTTCTCAAAAAATGACTAACAAACTTTGTATCTCAATCTCAAACTATGCTTTTTGTTAATCAATCGTACTCTCTCTTTGAAAAACTAATTAACAATGTTTTTGGCATCAAGTGTCTTCTTACATGCTACGAAATGTTCCACCTTTGAGAATCTATCAACAAAAACAAAGTCAGAATCATTATCTTTGTGTTTTTGGCAACCCATGAATGAAATTCATGCTTATGCCTTCTCACGCTCTGTTTGGTATCAGCAATGGTTGATACAAACTTGCATCCTGACTTTTACCTTTTACATGTTTGTAAACTCTACAACTTTGCATAAAATTTATTCACATCCACACTCATCTTTGGACAATAGTAGTAAATCTCACTCAATTGTGCCAATGTTTAATCCACACCAAAATAGCCAACGAGTTCTCTACCATGCTTCTCTCTTATCAAATTCTCTCTTATTGTCCTTGAGATATACATAATTATTGTCCCTTGAACAACAAACCATCCTGAAAAAATATTTTATCCATTGAGTTATATCTATGTTGGTTGGATTCTTGCACATTGCCCATGCATATTTAAAATCCACATCTTCCTCATACAAATCTTTCATTGAGTCAAACCCAACAACTTCCACTCTTATTTAATTCAACACAAGTCATCTCCTACTCAATGCATCTGCAACTCTATTTGAATTGCCACTTTATACTTTAAAACAAAAAAATAACTCTAAAGAAATTGAACTTCATATGCTTTTAGTTTAACTTACGTTGGTTGTCTATGAACTACAATGTTTGATGATCTATGTACAAAGCGAACTCCTTGAGCAACAAATAATGGCTCCACTTCATAAGAGCTTGCACCATTGCATAAAATTCTTGACCATAAACAAAGTACTTTCACTTTGTTTCATTTGATTTCTCACTAAAATAAACAATGGGCTTACCTTCTTGACTCAAAACTGCTCATACCATTGTCCCACTAGCATCATGGTCAACTTGGAATACTTGTTGAAATCCGACAATGCTAAAAACGGATGTTCTGACACCATCTTCTTCAAAATTTGAAAGTTATTCTCTATTGTAATTGTCTATTTAAAATCATTCTTATCCCCTCTAATTATTTCCATAATAAGTGCACGTCCTGCTAAAGTTTCTAATGAATTTTTGAATGAATTTTTGAAAGAACCTAATTCACCCATGAAAACTTCTCATTTCAAACACAGTCTTAGGCAATGGCCACTTAACAATGGCTTTTATCTTTTCCAGGTCCATCCTTAACTTGTCATGGGAGATCACAAATCCCGAATAGGCCAATAGGCCAACTCTTTAAAAAATTGAATGTTTTTAAGCTGACTAGACGTTTCTCTTCTTTCAACCTTTGCAATACTAACCTTAAAATCAACAAATACACTCTTTTGTTCTACTAAATATCATTTCATTAAACAAAGACAACTTACCAAAATATGGTTTCAACACTTTGTTTACGAGTCTCATGAATGTGATTGGTGCATTTGTCAACCCAAATGGCATAACTGGCCACTCATACAATCCATGATTTGTCTTGAATGCAATTTTTCACTCATCATCTTCTCCAATTCTTATTTGGTAATGCCTAGTGTTCAAATCAATCTTTGTGAAGTACCTTGCTTCGCCCAAACAATCCATCAAATCATCCGAGGCAATGGAAACCTATACTTGATAATAATCTTGTTGATGGCTCTTGAATTCATAGATACAAACCATTCCCTACCTTTATTAGGTGTTAACACTGCTCCAATTGTGCATGGGCTCAAGCTTTCTCTTATCAAAACCTTGTCCAATGGCTATTGTACTTGTCTTTTCACTTAAAAATTATTCATATGTATCAACCTATATGTTGCCTAGTTTGGCAAACTAGATCCGGGAACCAAATCCATGCGATGGCAATGCTCCTCATGGGTGGCAATTCATCCGACAAATCCTTTGGAACAATCTCAATATATTCACTAAAAAAAATTCAAGTAGAATTTCACTCACCTTGCTCATTGTCCCAACTTGCATGGGTTTTTAAATGAAAGAAAAACATGCTTTTTCTTTTTTGCCTCCTTCAAAAACTGTTTTTCAAAAATAAGCAACACATTAGGATTGTTGTCACTTTAGTTTCATTTGCCCTTCAATGGGCTCAAAGTAAACTTCCTACCTGTTAGGATCTTAGAGTACAATTGATTACTTTTGTATAAGCAACTAAACACGAAATTGAAACCATAAGTAATAAGTAACTAGAAATCAGAAACATCAAATAATAAGAGATACAAGAAACAACCAATCTGTATTAATCTCTTCTAGAAGGAAATACAATGAAGAAATCTCTCTCTCCTCACACCTCTCAGATGTACAGTAATTCTCCCTCAAGAGTTTTCTCTCTCTCAATCAATTACAATCAACTCAATTACTGAATTGTCTACATGCTATGAGGATCTAACCCTACTATATAATATATTACAACACTAGGGTTCATGAGCCATGCATTCGCCACCCTTAGATCCACCTCTAAATCAAAGGCTCAAATCTGTTCTGCCAAAAATAGAAAAGCGCTGAAAACGCACATTAAAAATAGCAATTCTGGAAACGCACAAAAGTCGGTGTCGATCTGAAGATGATCGATGTCGGCCGACCCCTAACCGATGCCAGTCGACCCTTAACTGATGTCGATTTGTTCTGACCGATGCTGGTCGACACCTAATCGATGTCGGTTGGTTTTGACCGATGATGACCGATGCCGGTTACTGTGTAAGTCCAACAACCTCCACATTAGCTCATTAGTGAAGCTTTTAGCTCCACAACTCAACAATCTCCCACTTGAAGATAAATAGCTGCACCTGTTCCTGTACAACATCATCTAAACATCTCTGGCTTGTTTCTCCCTCTTCAAGTTCAATCTTGAAGACAAACAAAAGTTGAATGAAGATTAACAAAAGTTGAATGAAGATTCAACTTCTCCTTTGTTACTGGCTTTGTTAACATATCAACAGGGTTCTTATCCGTATGGATCTTTTCCATCTTCAGATGTTCATCCTCCAATACCTGTCTAATGAAGTGGTACCTAAGCTATATATGTTTGGTTCTTGAATGAAAGGCTGAATTCTTTGCCAAATGAATTGCACTTTGACTATCACTGTACAATCTGCAACTCTCTTGCTCATTTCCCAACTCTTTCATGAACCGAGTCATCCAAATCATTTCTTTGCTAGCCTCTGTGACTGCAATGTATTCTGCCTCTGTAGTAGACAAGGCAACAACCTTCTGCAACTTTGAAATCCAGCTTACCGCCGTTCCACCAACAATGAACACATACCCTGTGGGGCTTCTCCTACCATCCAAGTCACCTGCCATATCCAAATCTACATACCCATGTAGAGAAGTGTTTGACCTTCCATAGCATAAATGCTTACTGTTGGTCCCTCTCAGATATCTGAGAATCCACTAAACTGCTTTCCAGTGTCCCTTTCCTAGATTGGCCATAAACTCGCTGACAACTCCCACTTCTTGGGCAATATCTGATCTAGTACATACCATTGCATACATCAAGCTCCCAACTGCTGAAGCATATGAAACTCCACTCATGTACTCAACCTCATCATGTGATTTAGGACACTGTTCTTTGCTCAACTTGAAGTGTCCAGCCATACGTGTGCTTACCGATTTTGCATCCTGCATATTGAACTTCTCCAACACCTTATTCACATAATCCTCTTGAGACAAAATCAAACTGTGATTTTTCTTGTTTCTCTTAATACTCATGCCAAAGATTTTCTTTGATGCTCTTAAATCCTTCATGGCAAATGTGTGAGCTAATTTTACCTTAAGCTCGGTAATTTTCTGCATGTGTGAACCTGCAACAAGCATATCATCTACATACAGTAACAGGATAATATAACTACCATTATCTAATCTGTTAAAATAAACACAATGGTTAGATTGACATTTACTAAAGCCATGCTCTGTCATAAACCTGTCAAATCTCAAATATCATTGTCTTGGAGCTTGCTTAAGACCATATAAGTTTTTCTTCAACTTGCACACAAGTTTCTCCTTACCTTTGACCTCAAAACCTTTCGGTTGATCCATATATATTTCTTCGTCCAAATCGCCATGAAGAAATGATGTCTTAACATCAAGCTACTCAAGATGCAAATCCTCAATAGCAACTAAAGACAATACAGTCCGAATAAAAGTCATCTTTACTACAAGGAAAAAAATTTCATCAAAATCAATCCCTGGTTTCTGTGCAAATCCCTTTACTACCAACCTGGCCTTATGTCTCATTTGTCCATTCTCTCATTCCTTTAACCTGTATACCCATTTGTTTTTTAGTGCTTTTTTTTCGGCTGACAACTCAACCAAATCTTACATATGGTTCTCTTCCAAGGAATCAATTTCCTCATTCATGCCATGCTCCCACTGTTTTCTGAATTCTACCTGCATTGCCTCATCAAAACTTTCTGATTCTCCACCATCAGTGAGCAACAAGTAGTATAAAGAAGGGGAATAATGAATTGGAGGTTTACTTACCCTTTCAGATCTCTTTATGGACATTTGAGACTCATTTACAGCTTGCTGTCCGCCTAAATTTTTTTCTGACAGTGACCGATCCCAGTCATCTCTGATCGATGTCGGTCTGCACCCGATCGATGTCGATCCCTGCTGATCGACGTCAGTTTTCACCTGACCGGCGTCGGTCTCTGTGTTTTTTGTGAGTGATGATTTTTACTCGTGAGCTCATTTTGGATCATAACCTCTTCCAAATCAAGATTGCCCTGCTCAGAATTATTCAGCGTTTTGAGCTGATCACTGTACATCACATTCTCATTGAAAACTACATCACAGCTTCTAATAATTTTGTTAATTTCTAAATTTCACAACCGAAATCTGAAATCTCCAAAACCATAACGAATAAAAGTGCACCGCATAGATTTAGCATCCAGCTTCTTTCTATTTTCTTTATCAATGTGTACAAAAGCTTCAGAATCAAAAACTCTGAGAAATGAAAGATCTACCTTTTTACCTGTCCAAGCCTCTTTTGGAATTCCACCATCCAGTGCAGTAGAAGGTCTTCTGTTAATCAGGTAAACCGCAGTATCTACAGCGTCTGCCCAAAACTGTAAGGGCAAACCAACATGCAATCTCATACTTCGTGCACGCTCTATTATTGTTTTATTCATCCTTTCAGCAACTCTATTTTGCTGAGGTGTCCTTGAAACTTTCCTTTCCCTGCGTACTCCACTCATAAAACAATAACTATTGAATTTATTGCTGCAGTACTCACCACTATTGTCAGATCTAAAGCACTATAATCTCAAACCTATTTCATTCTCAACCAAAGCTTTCTATTTCTTAAATGTGTCAAAAACATCAGATTTCTTCTTTATGCAATAAACCCATACCTTTCTTGTAGCATCATCAATGAAAGAAACATAATACTGTGATCATCTAATAGAAGCTCCCTGAGCTGGTCCTCACACGTCTGTGTGAACAAGCTCCAACTTGTGTTTCTTCTTTGTTGACCCAGTTTTGAAAAACTTCACTTTCTTCTGTTTCTCAAAAATACAATGCTCATAGAAATCTAGATCTATGCTTTTCAAATCTGAACGCTTACCTTTTAACTTAAGAACATTCATTCCCTTCTCACTCATGTGACCAAACCTACAGTGCTACAACTTTGCATCTATATCTGAAGTAGATAAAACAGAAAGAGAATAATCAGTAATACAAGTAGATAGATAAAGTGTACATACTCTCTTACTTTTTGCTAATACAAGTGCACCCTTTGAAACTTTTCAAGATTCAGCTGTGAGAGTTACTGTGCAACCCTCATCACCCAACGTTCCTACAGAAATCAGATTCTTCTTCAAGACGGGTATATGCATGACATCTTTCAACACCCATGTGTTGCCATTCTACAATTTCAGCTGCACTTTTCTTTTGCCAACAATTTTACAAAGCTCATCATCCCCTAAATAAACTTTTTTAAAATCTCCATGGACATAATCATTGAATTTTTTTTATTTAGGGTTGCATGAAAAGAGGCACCAGAATCTAAAACCTATGATTCTACTTTATTATCCAAAGAAAATATAAGAGCATCATGTGCAACAATACCTGCAACTTTTACTTCTTTATTACCTTCATGCTGATTTTCTTTGTTATCCTTCAACCAACAATCTTTCTTTGCATGCCCTTTCTTTTCACAATTCCAGCAGGTTATTCTTCCATTTCTGGATTTGGATCTACTTCCCATCTTTGACCTTGATTTTTCTTGCTTGCCCTTCTCTCTTTGCCTTCCCCTGCTTTCAACACTTAAAGCATTTCCAGATGTTTTCCCTGTGCTTTTTTTGCGAATTTTTTCATTCAAGATTACACTAACATCATCAACTTTCAAGATATTTGAAGCAGATGCAGTATTACTAACTGTCATTACCAAACTATGCCAACTTTCAGGTAAAGAGCATAAGATTAAGAGAGCCTTAATTTCATCATTAAAAACTATTTTGATTGAATTTAACTGATTTACTATTGTATGAAAATCATTAAGATGATTAGATACATATCCACCTTCCTGCATTTGCAAATTAAATAATTGCTTCATAAGATATACCTTATTTGACGCTGAGGGTTTCTCATATAAAGTTGCCAAAGTATCCATTAACTCTACCGTTGTCTTTGCCTATGAGAAGTTGGAAAACATAGAAGTTGTCAAGCTCAACCTTATAGATTCAAGAGCCTTTCTATCAAAAATATCCCATTCTTCATCTTCAATATCTGTGGGCTTCCTTGAAACCCTACCCAACTATAAATACAAATCTTTTTGATATAGATAATCTTCAATCTGTATTTTCCATAATTGATAATTCTTGCCATTGAATTTTTTCATTTTTAGTTTACTTTCTTCTACCATTGCTTTGCTCTCACTCAATCAAAAACCCCTGTGAGTGAATTTTGTAATCAACAAACACTAACACGCTCTGATACCAGTTGTTAGAATCTTAGAGTACAATTGATTACTTTTGTATAAGCAACTAAACACGAAATTGAAACCAGAAGTAATAAGTAATTAGAAATCAAAAACAACAAATAATAAGAGATACAAGAAACAATCAATCTGTATTAAACTCTTTCAAAAAGAAATACAATGAAAAAATCTCTCTCTGCTCACATCTCTCAGATGTACAGTAATTCTCCCTCAAGAGTTCTCTCTCTCTCTCTCAATCAATTACAATCAACTCAATTACTGAATTGTTTACATGCTATGATGATTTAACCCTACTATATAGTATACTACAACACTAGGGTTCATGAGCCATGCATTCGCCACCCTTAAATCCACCTCTAAATCAAAGGCTCAAATCTGTTCTGCCAAAAATAGAAAAGCGCTAGAAACACACATCTAAAAATAGCAATTTTGAAAACGCACAGAAGTCGGTGTCGATCTGAAGATGACCGATGCTGGCCAACCCCTAACCGATGTCGGTCGACCCCTAACCAATGTCGGTTTGTTCTGACCGATGCCGGTTGACCCCTAACCGATGTCGGTTGGTTCTGACCGATGATGACCGATGCCGGTTACTGTGTAAGCCCAACAACCTCCACATTAGCTCATTAGTGAAGCTTTTAGCTCCACAACTCAACACTACCATTCTTCACAAGTATGTAAGTATTTTTCCTAACATCATGCACAAACCTTTTTTTATCAAACTACCATGATCTATCCAACAAAACATGACATACATCCATCAACATATGTAACACAACTTCATCCTTATAAGACTCAATATAAAAACAAGCCATATATTGTTCATTTACTAAAATTTGATCTCTTTTTGCAACCACGACAACTTATATGGATTGGGGTGTAATATTTTTTTTATCCCAAAATTCTCTACCATCTCATTAGATACCAAATTATTCATGCTACCACCAACAGTAATCTTACAACACTTACCTCCATATTTGCATATAATTTGGAAAATGTTATTTTTTTGTGCCGGTTTATTATCTACCTTCACTGGTTTTAACAACACTGTTCATCATGAAAGCTTCTCCATGTTTCAATTCCTTCATAAGATTGGGTGATGCAACCCTTTCTTCATCTACTTGTGCAATGTGATTGCTTTTCTCTTTTAATCTACAGTTATGTTGAAACACTTTTGGACATTCAAGTGCTCGATGCCCAACATCTCCACACTTAAAACATGTAACCATGAATCATTTTCCTCTTCATCTACCATAGTATCATATTCGTCTTGGAGAATACCCTCTCCCTCTAAGTGCATGATTCTAATTTTGAGAAGTGTTAGCTTCTTTTTCATGAGTATGGTGTCTTATTTCAATGTTCGCTTGGCTTCTTCCTCTTGAGAATCTTCTTCTCCCTGTTGTTGTATTTTGTTGACTCCCTAACAACTTATGTTCCACCTTCAATGCCCATTGATAGGCTTCTTCTACTGACCTCAACTCAAAAATTTGAAACTCGTAATTTATGAAAATATAAAGACCATTCAAATACATTGAGATATTTTCATCATCACCTTCAACATGACCAACACAAAGGGTAAGCTTGTAAAAATCCTATGTGTAATTTTTTACACTCATTTTACTTGGCCTTAAAATTTGCAACTTCTTGAATAAACTCAATTGATAATTAGATGGTAAAAACTCGCCCTTTAACTTGCAACTATTCTAACCCAGGGCTTGATTTTGTGTTGACTCTTCTAACCCTTTCCAGCAACATATGATCTCACCATAAGGATGCATGTCCCTTCAACAGTGCAAACAAACTTCACTTTCTTGGATTCCTCCATTTTATCATAGTCTAGATAAATTTTCAGCCCTATGATCTACTCAATGAGCTCCTCATGGCATAAACTTCCTCAACGGCTAGGTGTTTCAAAATTAAGGCTTGCTTCCCATTTGGGCAATGACCTTCAAAAAATTATCCTCTAATTCCTCAACCAACTTTTCAAGAGCAAAGTTTGGGGGCTCCTCCTCCACCATCAATCACATCTGCAATAACAATTCCTCTCCATTGTGTAGTCTCCATAGCATCTAATCTTCTCTTAGAACCCTCTCAACGTCTCTGCCAAGTCTGCAACCCTTGGTGATCTTCCTCCTCTTGCATAGGGTGCTTCTCTTTGTGCCATTAACAATATAGAATTCCTTCACAACCTACAATTAACTCCACTAGAGCCTCACACACTCAACCAAGCAAGACATAACCTTGCTTTGATACTAATTGATGAAGATGGGATCGAGGGGGCCAAATTAATGATTTCCTTAGTGTTGCACAGGGATGGATCCCCCCCCAAAAAAAAAATCCCCACGTTTTCGAGACAGGGACATCCCCAGGACATGGGGACGTCAGTGGGACATCCCCTCTCTATCCCTCCACCTTTGCCCCAAACCATTGTCGTCCTTGGGACGTTTCCCTCTAAGAGGGGACATCTCTGGGGCATCCCTTCAAAAAAGGGATATCTGGGGGACTCTAGGATGTCCAGGAGATGCCTAGACGTCCCTCGATCCCCTAGGAAACACCCAGGTGTATCCCATGTAGGTGGATGCCAAAAAGTGTTCTTTTTTTATTTTTAAAAAATATTTGGATTTTTTAGCCCTCTACCCTAACCCTAATTGTTAATTGGTCCCACGCCCACCCCCAAGGCCTCCCAAAAGCTTATAAAAATCCATATCCCTCTCATTCCAAATCACATAAAATTTTCATAAAGTGAAGTAGACGCTGAAAGTAGAGGCAACAAGCTAAGAGGGAGAAGTTTGCAAGAGTGAGAGACAAGCCAACGATGATGATGCTACACAGAGATGGCTGGTTGGTATGGTTTGGAGGAGCTTGAGCGTCTAAAGTCCAACAATTCTAGTGATGAGGAGCTTGGCGAGAACTTTGAGGATGATTATCCATTGACTCATCGAGTCATTAGTATTTAGCATTTAGCATTTCACTATTTTGTTTTTGAACATTGTTGATACTTGATTGTGATCATAAATCATCATTATGAAATTTTGAAAATTTTGAATTCGATATTTTGATTTTGATTTTCAATGTTCAATGTTCATTGGTTCAATGGTTCAAACTTGAAACTTCATTGTTAAAAAGTTAAAACTTAAATCAAAATGTAAAATATTTGATGTTCAATGCAATATACTTATTCCTTATACAAATTTTTATAACTAATTTTTAAATTACTATATGTATTTGCACCGCCCCCCCACCGCCGTCCCTGGCCGTCCCCCCACTGTCCCCAAACTTAGGCCCCTGTCCCCCCGTCTTGGAAACCCATCCCTACATGCCCCCATCCCCTCTTCAGGAAACTCCATGAAACTATGGATTTCCTTACTCCCTAGCCTAGACTCACTCACCCTCCAATGAACACACTTCAAACATAAGAACCCAGACTTGGAATCAAACACACAATCTTTATTACTTATAATGACAATGTTATAGAGATTTCACACACACACGCGCACACGCACACGCACACACACACACACATGCACTCGAACATGCATGTGCTTGCACACGCACACGCACTCACTGACCCATCCACCCATGTTCAAATATTGACTACAATATGAAGAAGATACATTCTATCTCACACACACACACACGTTCAGTTATTGACTACAACATGAAGAAGATACATTCTAGTTCACACACACACACGTTCAGATATTGACTACAACATGAAGAAGATACATTCTAGTTCACACACACGCACATGCACGTTCAATTATTGACTACAACATGAAGAAGATACATTCTAGCTCACACACACACACACACACACTTGTTCAGTTATTGACTACAACATGAAGAAGATACATTCTAGTTTAGTTCTTGACTACAACATGAAGAAGATACATTCTAGTTTAATCCTTCAATAGACATTTTACACTCTTTACCATGTTCTAAACACACAACTCCATAACAAGCATCTTCCGAGATTTTGCTCTCTCTCTCTTGGGCGCTAGAACTTATAAAAGCTTCTCCTAAATGACTCTTCTTAGCATTTGCAAACTGTTCCAAATCTAATTTGACTAGCACCAACTCTTGCAAGACCTCTTCTAGTTCTTTTGTTCTTGGAAAATGGCTCACATGTCAAGAAATTGGATTTTGGGCAATTATTTTAGTTTTCCCTTTACTGCAAGTGAAACTGTCGTTTATGTAACCACCGAAGGCAATATCGCTAGTTACGTAACCACTACAGGTTTTCGTAATTGTCAACTAATGCAAACCAATGGTTTCAACACTTGCACTAAGCAATGGGTATGTGATCTACCCAAAAGGGATCCAATTGATCTTTAGGAGATAGCTGAAACCTACTCCCACTAATGTTTGTGAGGTGTTTGAACTTTGCTGATGTTTCCAGGATGGTTTTATATCATCTTCGACATGCACTACAATGTCAACATCTTCAATAAATCATATACGCACAAACATCAACCCATGTTTTTGGTTAATGCAAGATTGTTTGTTGACCCAAATGCCCATATATCAGTTACACAAAAAATGTTAGTTTGCTATTTACCAACCATCCTTGAAATGATGGAAGTAACATCAATATCTTAGGCAAGCATAACTCCTAACCTTGGCGGAGATGATGAAGGATTGTAACTGATTTTCCTTTTACCAAAAAATAAAAATTAAAAAAAACGTCTTGGGCATCAAAATTGGAGATGGAAACAACAAATAATCCCCACAATTATCTCAGACATCTTTAAAATGATGGAAGAAGTAAACATCCCTGCCAAGAACTCCAACATCAAACTTGGAGATGGCCTCGGTGGAAGATTGACACACACCACAAACTCAATGGATCTTGAAAACATGAAAAGGTTTCCCATAGACAAATAATTAATCCACTTTAAATATGATTGTAGAGAAAATGTTCCTTTTGTTTTCTACATTATGTAAAATGTGGCACAAATATTGGGTCTGACACAAATTCAACCTCTTGAAACTGCGCAAGTGCAAAAAGTGTTTGTGAATGTGAATTAGTCTCCAATAAGGAATGGGCATCCTTACTTATTGACTTCTATCCAACATCTTGGATTCTTTTCTTTGCCACTATATTTCATCTTTTGTAGATAGTTAGAATATCTTCCCACCTACCACCTGCTACATTGATATTTCACTATATATATATATATATATATATATATATATATATATATATATATGATATATTGTGAAATATCAATGATATATATATATATATATATGTTTCACAAAATATATGTGTGTGTGTGTGTATTATATGTATTGTGAAACATATATACACACACACACACACACACACACACACACACACACACACACACTAAGAAGACGGTGAGCAAACATTCTCTCAGATCTAAAATGCCCTATGTCCAATAAGCACCAAGCAAAGTTATTCATGTAGTGCACTGGGGTTTATTAGCATGTTGTTGATGAAGTCATCAAGATGGCCACCATGACCAAGAATGTCAACCATGCAAAAATAATACTCCTTTGCATGTGTGATATGGTAGCATCCATTCATGGAATGACGATATTGCTAACCATCATCCACAAGGCCAGCTTGCTGACGTTCATACAACATACCAGTGAAAGTCACATTGCTTGGGTCATCCAAGAATATTGGAATTGATCAAAGAGTTGGAATCCTTGCAACCATAAATGGTTCATGAATTTATCTCGAATCTTCCATGCATTCTATATGGTGCAACATTTGATGTACATGTATACAAGGGCTACATGGACAAGGAAATTGGATTCAAGACTATGTTGAATTACTTCTTCATGGGCCTCCTTGGCATATTCTAGAATTTCTAGGTTAGCACATGCTAGGTAAGCACTTTAAAAGGTGAACTGATCTGACTTGATATGCAACTGTCAAATTTGATCAAATAACCTCAAAGATTCCTTATGACTCCCCTTTTGTGTGTATCGTGACAATCTTTGCAGTCTATGAGACCATCTTGCCGAGACTTTTATTTTAAGGAAATCCACGGTCTTGCATGATAATAGCATTCTAGGACATAGCATTATGTTGAGGTGTTTTCTCAAAGGGGCTCCATAACTTTGTGAAGATTTCCATTCTATGAATTGCTTGCAAGCATTGGAATCCCTGAGAGTGCATTTTGTTTAGGCATTTTGTCCACAATTTTGCATGCACTTTCCAAATAGCCATATTCCACATACATATCTAAGGTGACACACCCCACAAAGACATTAGAGGATGTCTTTGGTATACTGAAAATATGGGCTCACATGGTAAGGCCAATTGTTATCGAAGGCTGTTGAAGGATAGGGATTGAAAGAGGAGAATAAATGCAATGGGAAAATTTGAAAACTAGTTATGTTCCATTTCTTTTGAATGCACTCAAAATCCATTAAATCTAAGTTCTGGAAAAGTCTCAAACTGCTTTCCATTTCAGCAAGACTGGGGTTCATCAAAGTTTTGCTATATTTCCATTGTCATTCTGAGCATCATTTATTTTGGATAAAATTTTCTTATGTTGGGAATATCGATGTGATCTTACTGTGGGATTTACATTTGATACTAAAAGTATCATATTTCCTCGCTCTGGTGTGTACTTGTATGAAACACACAATCATGACTTTGTTTTCATTAGTTTGCTCAATCTAATTATACAATTATGGAATTCAAAGTTTGAAATTTATACTTGACAGTTTGAAATTTAGACTTGATAACTACTGAACGTAAAAGCAAAAGTTTCTTGTTGGACTTGGGTGTTCTGTAAATAAACTATTTTTCAATACGAACAAATAGCCTTTAAATATTTCAACACGAGGTATTTACGAGTGATAAAAATTTCATTATATGATTTTATCTACCTTGGTCCTTTTCCTAAACACAAAATGATTAGTATGGATAGCTTTGTATTGGTGAATCTATTCATTCAAACAATAATTTCACAAGCTCACATGTCCTATCCTTGTTCACAAGATGCAAACCCATCACTATCAAAATCAACCTTAACACAACACTCTCAATCATTCCCATCCTTGTAGAGAAGAGACAATCTGAGCTGCGACAATCAATCTAGGTAAAACTCTCATATTCTCTACAGCTCACTTTGATTATTTTCCATACAGTTATCAACCTCACCATCAGTTGTGCCAATGCCAACTTCACTATCTCCTCAAACCTCACCATCCACATTGTTGGGATCGATCTCATTTTTGTCATCAACCTCTACATTTAATTTTCTAGACGTTTCTCAGCTCACTCATCAACTTTACCATTACAACGGGAATGTCAATTTATGTGTCCTTTCCATCCACAATGGGTACAAAATCTGGTTGTTTCATGCAAGAATCAGTGTCACTCAAATTCCCACATCAATCGCTCTCAATTTGCATATGATTAACCATGTAATGAATCCGTGAGAGATTCTAACTAAGAATTTTTAGTAAAATCAGCATACTGAAGAAAATCTATTACTTTTAACCTCTTTCTTATAAAAGTGCTTCCCGTACCACTCTGAAATAAGATAATAATTGTATTAGATCGTTGTTCCTGTGTTCTAAAAACGCAATGTCTAAAAAATCTGGGGCATAAGACCCCACATACATCCATTCCAACAATTCATTCTTTGAATAAATATGTCCATATTATCCAATATTTGATCTAATTTTATGTCAATCCGTCATTTCCAAAGTACATCTAGTTGCTAAAATTCCATCCATGAGGTTTCCAATATTGTTTTCAATATTGCTTTGAGTTTCCCTTGAGCATTATTCAAACTAAGGCAAAGGTCCCCTAGATGGAGGCTTGCAAATTTATCGTTGCAGGTTTGCAGAGAAGAAATGTGAGCTATCTGTTTTATTTATAGTTCCATGCCAAATGAACATTGAGCTGCTGCCATTTTTTTCTTGTAGGGGATTGCCTAGGCACTAAAAATAGCAACAATAGCCCTCTCCATGGGACTGCATACTAAATGTCATTACTTCAATGAGAGCGTGTTCTTCAAGCTCCATGTAGTTTGACAAGATCATCAATCCCCAAAATCTAGCTATCATTTTTTACTATGTTATCAAATACGCCCCCCAAGCCCTAGGAGTGTGGGGGATATGCTCTAGGATACAGGAGCATAGGGGAGACGCTTAGGGAGTGTACCTAGGATGCAAAAATGCTTAGGTACATATGGGCGACGTACTCGAGCATTTTTGCAGCCCAGGTATGCTCCCTAGGCGGTTCTCTGTGCCCTTGGATGCCAAACCTTTTTTTTTTCAATTTCGCCCAATGAAAAGTCAAACATGGACTTCAAATTACAATTAAAAACAAAATAAAGTGGATTCCCAACCCTAAAAGCAACATTCACACTCATTTTATCACAATATAACAACACATTTCCCTTTCACTGTATTTTTAACTCTCATTGCACATTTGTTCACTCTTGTTAATTTTTTCAATTGCATAAGCTTGAAAGTCCTTCCTTGTGCTAAACTTACACCATTACCTTAACCTATTTGGCGCCAAAGAGCTTGAGGAGCTTGCAAGGAAAAAGATTTGTTGATTTAAGGTAAGTTTTTAAGATTCGTGCCTTTTTTTTGGTTTTGTTTGTAACTAGTTTTAATTTTTATTTTTTTTGTTATTATTTTACGTTTTAACCATTATTTCCACAAATACCAAATACAATGATTATGTTTTAAATTCTAATAGCAATTGTTTTATTTTTTACCAGGGGCTATATGGATTTGTCATAATGTCTCAGGGTGCAAGTGTTAGTTTGGTGGGCAAAGGGATAGCCCCCAAATTTGATCTGTGAACGCCCTTTTGAAAGTATGTGACAGTATTAGAACAAATACCTAGTGGATGATGTTTTCATTGGCTTTGCTAAGAGTGTAACTGTAAATACAAGAGCTCATATAGTCAAGTGAAATCTCATTTGTGTGTGATTTCTAGCGTTAGAATCAAAGTTTGTGGTGGGCCAAGCATAAAAGAAAGGTCGGGAAAGGGCTTACCATAGGCAAAGTTCCTTGCATACGTCAAAGAGCAAGAAGAGACAGATGTCGTTATGGGGCAAAGATGGAAGCATCCTTTGAAAAAGAAAGGGCCACCGCCTATTGATCCATCTCATGCTAATTTGGTGAACTCATCACACACATTTCTTGCTACACTCATTGCAGCCAAAGAGAAAAATGATTCACCTCTTGGTTGTAAGAGAACAAAAGATGCAAGTCCATTGGACAAGGCATTCCATAATAAATCTAGGGACATAGTGGAGTAGAACATCGTACATTGACTTTACGTATGTAGGCTACCATTTAATGTTGTTAGATCACCATATTGACAAGATATGGTGAGATCTTCAACGCTGCCCCTAAAGGGTTCATTGGCTCTGGTATGAAAATGTGTGCATCACCTTATTGACAAAAGAAAGCAAACACGTTGAAGATGCATTGAAGCCCATCAAGAATTCGTGGATCGAAACATGGGTGTCCATCATTTTCGATGGATGGAAAAATATGACAAATAAGCTATTGATTAATGTGATTATGGTGAGCCCTAAAAAGTCAATGTTTTTTAGGGCCGTTGATTGTGAGGGGCAAGTGAAGGACGCACAATTCATTGTTGACAACCTAATAGAGTCCATTGAGGTGGTGGGGCCTCAAAACGTTGTCCAAATTGTAACGGACAAAAGTAAAAATTACAAAGCTACGGGCATGTTGGTTAAGGCAAGGTATTGACACATATTTTGGACACCTTGTGCCATTCATTCCCTCAACCTTATGTTGCAAAAATTGAGGACACAAATTGATTGGATAAAACAAGTCTATGAAGAGGTGAGCGAGATCCAAATGTTCATAACCAACCATCACATGTCCCAAGGCATTTTCAGGGCCTTCTCGAAATTGCAGTTGTTGAAGGTAGCTCTTAATTTTATCATTCATGAATTATGTATTATTATATATTTAATTTAATTTTATAAATTTGTAATTTATAGTGTTTTTATTTTTAAACATTTTTGTTTAATTTTATTTGTTTTAATTTCGTATTAGGTTTTTGAGACTCGATTTGCCTCACACACCCTCATCTTGAGATGACTTGTTAAGGTGTGTGAGGCATTGAGTAGCACGGTCATCAACAACCTTTGGGGTGTATGGAGGCAAAGAAACAATGAAAGGGCCACAAAGATGAAATGGTGGATTCTTGATGATGTGTGGTGAGAATGTGTGCAACATTTGCTCAATTTTAATGAACCCATTGTTAGCGTGTTGAAATATGTGGATATGGATCATCCATGTTTGGGTGAGCTTTATGCTGAAATCAACTCAATGGTTGACAGCATGCGATCTATCATAAATGCCAAAGAGTAGGATCATACGAAGAGGTTCTTCAAGGAAGTGCAACTATATCTCATTGAAATGTGGAACAAAATGACCACCCCATTGCATCTTCTTGTTTTTGTCTTGACACCCAAATACTACAGTGCAAAGATTTTTTCTTTGCCCAGAAGGGTCACACCATATAGAGATGTTGAGGTTGTCAAAGAATATAACACAATATTCTCTAGAATCTTTCCCAATCCAGAAGTAGAAGACCAAGTCAGGGAAAAATTTGTACATTTCATATCTTCGGTGGGTCATTCCCTTAGCGCCATTCGTGACAAGTAAAAAATTGATGCTCACTTTTGGTGGTACCTCCATGGTCAAGCATCCACCCACCTCCAACCACTTGCAATAAAAATTCTATCACAACTACCATTTTAATTTTTTAGGATATGGGTCATTCCCTTGGCGCCATTCGTGACAAGTAAAAGATTGACGCTCACTTTTGGTGGTACCTCCATGGGCAAACATCCACCCACCTCCAACCATTTGCAATAAAAATTCTATCACAACTAGCATTTTAATTTTTTTTACTCTACCCTTCTTTTGATCTTTTCGATGTTTTGTTTTAAATTTTAACATTTAATTTTTATAAATTCTCATCAACTTTGTGGCTTCAATAGGTTGCAAGTTCCTCTTCAGCTAAGTGGAATTGGAGTACCTATAGCTTTATCCACTCAATTAAACGCAACAAGTTGGCAACAAAAAAGGTTGAGGATTTGGTTTATGTGCATTCCAACTTGCGTCTTCTCTTACACAAACTTCCTCATTACAAGGAAGGGCAATAAAGTTGTGGGATGTGAACCCAAAGATTGTTGATTTAGATGCCTCTGTTGCCTACCTTTCATTGCTTGACACATTGCTAGGCAATGCTTCACATGACTTGCATAGTGGAGCTAGTGGGAGTGGCCCTGCAACTGCTTGTGGTTCTTATGAACCACACGATGATGAAGACATTGCAGCCGAAGACGAAAATCAATATAATGAATCATGAAAATGTTATTTGTCTTTGTTTTTGTCCATACATTGTAACATTTGCACCATGCCCATGTTGTAAAACTAATATAAGTTCAACCATTGAATATTATGATATTTGACATTGAATTATGAGTATATATTTTGTGGGTATTTAACTTATTTGAAGTTATTTTGTTTCCTTTATGCGTATTATGTGGTTAATTTTGCTTATATAACTATTTTAATTTTTTTTTTTTTTTAAATATATTTCTGTATGACTATCCAAACCAAAAAAAATCATCGTATCCCCATATTTGATTCTTGTACCCGTATCTGTATCAACAACGTAGATTTTTTATGACTTCATTTTGTACTCAACAATCCACACATCTTAAGGAGACATCCTTTACTCCAAAAAAGTTTTTAACAGGGACGACATTTAAATAGACCATTTTTTATATCAAGATTTGTTCGATTGGATTATGAAATGAGAGTTAGCTAAGGGTACCCTAAGCTTATAAACAAAACAAGAATAATAAGAGAGCAACTTAGCACAACCAGCACTGCAAGTCCTCATTGTGGCAACATACATCACCCACAAGTGTAAAACACGTATTATATTACTGCTTCAAATTCTGAGATATTACATCATTCTTGACAACAGAAAAGCTGGAAAGATTATATACAAACCCTGTTCTTCATCTCCAGGGTCATCATACAACCAAATTAATAGACAAAATGTCTCAATGACGCGACTCGAGGGCTTCAACCATTGATGACCATGCATAAATGTCTCTGGAGATCTTAAAGCCAATGCAATTGATAGGTATAAAGCCAACCTCAACAACCTTTTCCAACATCCTCCCAACAAAAGCCAAAATGGGAGCTTCAGACCGAAAGTAATAGAAAGCACAGTTTTATCAGATGTACACGTCAGTGACCATTGAAAAGATAACTTGAGCCAGATCCACGACTATGCCCAGAACAACCCAAGTACCACTTTCATAGATAAAGTTTGAGAGGAGATGGAAGCAACTCCAATTTCAGTGATCAACTAATCCTTTCATGGATGCACTACTAATGTTTGAAAACTCACACTTACAAGGATCCAAACTGTAATTTAGTCCACACATCACTGACGAGCTCATGAGAGCCAAATTTGTTTGGTGCCGAAGTATATTTCTTAGTCTATTCAATAGAATTTTTCTTCAAGCAATCCTTTTGTTATTTGCTTTTAAACTATCTATCTCTGCACAACTACACTTGCTTAATATTAACTATTCTTGAATGCCCCTGTGCAAGCAACCTTCCACCAGTGATGTAGCTTGTTACAATGTTTCTTTTGAACAGATTTACACCCGTCCCCCCCCCGCTTCCCACCCCACAGGGATTTCAATTTTCCAAGTAATGATAGTAGCCTAAGCATCTGCAAAGTCCGCTTTTCCCCAAACTCAAAAGCTGCATCATAAATAAAAGAATGTCTGGATGTATACGGGACACCATAGAGCCAAGGATCTAGTAGTGATGTAAATCAGGGTATGTTACAGAAGCAGTTGTGCAACATTCCAAAGCTTTTCATTCTCAAAGCAGTTGCCTAATTCATGAATCTCCCTTGAAGTAATTTTGGTTGTGTTGACAATTTGCCCCCCACAAGGCAAATTGTCACCCCTACACTTCGGAACTTTGCTATGGTGCCAAGTTTGTCTTGTGAATCAGTTTTGGGGTCCTTAAATGAGCCTTTACAGCCACCCAAGTGGCCGTCTACAGCCAGGTGAATTTTAGTAATGCAGAGGTTTCCAAGGAGCTTTCTTGATTACAACCAAATGTTCAAATACAACCAAGACATACATGCTTTAGGTTTATTTATTTTGTCTTCCCAAGGAATTTTTCGAGTATAAGACTTGGACTATTTCTTCAAACATTTTGTCCGAGAGAAAGAGCTCTCAAAGGACTGTGTAAAAGTCTGAAAAAATGACTAAGTGGCAGTCGTTCAAGGCTTTTTTTTTTTGGACTTTTTGTCCGAAAGAAAGGAGAAATGCACAGTTGAGAAGACCGTTTTTCAAGTCAAGACAAAAGTCCGAAGGAATAAGGACAATTACAAAAACCCTGGGTACCCTACAAAAAGCTCGGATGTCCTTCAATTCTTCCGAAATGACACTTTTGAAAGCAGAGATGCCCTTGTGGAGGGCACTTGGTCGGTGAAGTGGACCTTTTCAATTCTTCTGAAGGGCACCCCTGGAACACAGAAGCCCTTGCGAAGGACATCTGGATGTCGCGTAGGGACATTTAAAATTTCCCTGAAGGGTATGCGCCCTTGCGAGGAACACTTCAAGCACGAAAACCTTGGAAAAATTTTGAAGGACAAAATTCATTTTTTCAAAGGACACCTGCCTTGCAGAGGGCACTTGGTTGGTGGCAGGGCCCTTTCACAAGTTCCGAAGGGCATCATTGGGAAGCAGAAGCCCTTGCAGAGGGCAGAGACAAGCAAAGGACAAAAGCAAAGTTCTCGAGGGGCACTTGCGCTTCGAGGAAAAGATAGCCAAAGGAGACGAATTCCTTCGGACTTTTTGTCCAAATGAATTACTTTGGACAAAAAGTTTGAAGAAATTCGGGAGGATAAAAAGCATAAGAAAAATAAGAAAACAAAGGCAAAGAAGGAGATCCTTCGGAATAATTGTCAAACAAGAAATCCACAAGAATTTGAAGTCAGCAAAAGTCCGAAGAAAATCAAAGGCAAGACATAAGAGCCTAAAAAGAATAAATTCGGGAAAATTGGCAAGGAAACGAATTCCTTCAGACAAAAAGTTTGAAGGAATAAGGACTGTTTCAAAAAACCCAATAGAAAAGACAAGGGCATAAGCAAAGGCCAAAAAAGAGAAAAAGAAATGCCAAGCCCGAGAAAGAGAAGAGACAAAGAGTCCTTCGGATAATTTGTTCGAAGGACGAAAGCTAAAATAAATCATAATTCTCGAATTAAAGCAGAACACAGGGAAAGCCAAAGAAAACACGAAGTGAACTGAGCATGATCAATAGCATGAACAAAGATGTAAGCACAAACAACACTAAGCCAGAACTGAACAAGAAGAAAGACAAACACATAAATAGATGCATGAGCAAAGATTAAAGCATAACTAAACATGGACATAAGCATGAACAACGAATAAAACAAACACAAAATAAAGACAAAGGCAGGAAAAACAAAGATCATGCACGGACTAACATGAAGTGACTTCAACGAAGTGAACGTATTTAAGAAAGCAAACACGTTTTAGTTCTGAAAATAGAGTCATCTTGCATGATGAACAGACAAAGCGTTGAACGTTTCAAATAGCCATAAATTATATGCACACATTATCATTTGTCTAAAAGCTCGAAGACGGTTCAAATGCAATTCATAATTAGACATTTGCATTGATTTCATGCAAAGGGGAGACTTTCAAACGTCCCAGCAGTTTGAGTGAATTCGACTACTCTTATTTAGAGGTTGACTAGTTTTCAAGTCCAGACATCTATTCATAGGTGTATGCATCCAAAGCTTGTCTTCTTTCTTCAACGCATGAAATTTTCATGCAAGACAAAATAAACTTTTGTAAAGGTTGAGTTGGTTTGAATTTACTCCCTCTTTATTTTCAACACCAATCTCTTGACTTGTAAATTTCTATATTAATGGTTGTTCAACCTTGTAAAATCGATCCCTCTCTTGGTAAGACCAGACTCTGCCATTGGTGAGTTGTGTAACCTCTTCAATCAATAAAAAGAATGTACTTTCAAATTTCAAGTGCTGACAGTGTACATTCATTCAACAATTTGCATACGTGGTAGATTTCTCTCTCTTCCCAAGATTCATACCTAGTTGCTAGCTCATCATGTTATGCAGGGCATGTTCAGTGTTCTATCTCTTTTGCTGAAGCTGTAAGTGGATGTTAGGTGGCTGCAAAGTGTCTTGTATCAAACCTCTCTCCATTGTTTTCCCTCACGTTTTTTATCATTGAATCGAACCTTCTCATGAAATATTTATGCATAGTGATCAATTGAAATCAAATGTCTTCATTTTCCCTTGTTTGATTCAATGTTCAAGGTTCCAAGCAAAGTGGATCAATATTTTTGTGTATCACCATCATTAGGTAGGATTTTCCTTTCAAGTTTCTTTCTCCTTTTTTCATGGTAGATTCACAGCACAAAGTATAGATCCATTGATACATCTTACAAAAACTAGCCTTCTTTGGAGGTTTTTCTCACCATTGAGGCACCCACCCTCGTGAGAAGATCCCATTGTTTCAATTAGAGAGAGAATTGGCCATCAGCACGTCTTCGATTCAGGGTGCAACTCTAAGGTGACAACAATTTTTGGCACGCCCGGTGGGACCTATTGGAGCTGGTTTTGATGAAATTGCAATTATAGCAGTATTCTTCAAAAAGTATTTGGTGATTCCAAGCTCAAGCAATTGCTTCTAATAGTTCAGGGACAATTTTCATGTAAGTCTATTTTTATTGCATTATCATGAATGAATTTTGATCGCTGTGTATGCAAAGAATTCCTATGCTATGTTTCTTTATCAACGCAATGTTGGATCATACCAACCTTAACATGATGCCAATGAACCTTTTTATGAACCTAATCAACATTATCAGGAGTATTATCAAAGCTATGTTGAGTTATATCAGTCATATGAGCAGCCTTGGCTCCAAGAAAGAATGGATGATATAGAGCTCAAATTACTAGCATATGCAAGGAAAGTTTGTTCAAACTCTCAGTATGAAGAAGTGAATGGTCTATTCCAAAATGTGTCCAATGATCCAGAAGAGATAAATGAGCTATGTATTTTTGTATTAAAGAAGATGGAGGCTTGGGATAGGTAGAAAATCGAGTTGAGTCACTTGTCTACAAAGAGTTCTTGTACTCCTTATTCTCATGAGGTTCTTAACCATGTCCAGTGTGTGCCGAGAGAGCTTCTTAGTTAGAGTCAAGACCCTATTCATGAGACTAAACCTTCCTATAGTCCCCTTTCCTCACCAATAATCCCTCAAGCTCAAGTTGTTCAGGAAGACACGCAGGTTTCAGACTTTGATGAGGTAATGGCCAAGTGGAAGGAACAAAATACAAAAGTCTTTAAAAGTTTCTCTTTCCCTCCTCTCCAAAACTCCTTAGATAATTCCATTGTTCTCAAGATTCCAAAATCTGATCATGATCAACCTCCCATGCTTCGTTTTTCCTCTCAAACAAATGAATTTCATCACCCTCCCACCATCTCCCTTCTTCAGAAGGAACCTGTTCTTTGAAGGATTGAGAAAGAGATTGCAACTACAGGTCAAGTTCTTGCATAGTGTGTGGAGGATGCTTCAGATGTGTTTAAGAATTTCCTATTGATACTTCACTGAAGGTTGTAGTTGAGCATCCAATTATATTTAAGAATGAGAAGGTTGATCTTGATGTAGAGGAACTCCAAGAGGAGTTGGTGCATATTGAAGTCATAAATGAGTTACAGGTATTTCCTATTGAGAAGGACCCAGATAGCTTTCACGTTGATTCAGTTCAAATAGATCAAAATGAGGAACAAAAAAATGATTGGCAGTTGTACCTTGAATCTCTACAAGAGATTGAAGAGCTTTGTATGGATAAGTTGGCTATTGAAGAGCATGTTTATGAGAAATCTGATCAAGAATCACCTATTCAAGATCATAATACAGATTGGATTGCCTATTCAAAGCTCCTTGAAGAGCTGGATGAACTTGCAGCAGTCGATAAAAAGGGTGTGGCCACTCAAGAACAATGCATAGATGAGATATCACTTGACAAGGTGGTAGATGACAAGTAGTGCAAAAAATATCAGGAAGTACTTGATGAGTTTGTCTTTTTTGGTGACTACTTTGCTATGGATGACTCATTTGAGAAGATGCTAATACAGTTGGAGGACAATAAAAATGCCTTATCAAAGGTTATGATTGATAAACATCCTACCTTACAACTAGTACCATCTCTTGGAGTGACTGAGTTTAAGAATTTCCCTTTTGATCCAAGTGGATCGTGCTTTGTTATGGTTAGTTAGGTTCTTTGTTAGTTTGTTTTCCTCTAAGTGTTGTCCCAACACATTAGTTTGCTTCAGTTTTGTTCAATAAGTGCTTGTTTGCATAGTTGCTTCTTAATTTCCCTGTTTTCGTGTTTTTCATTTCTTTTTTGAAGGAGAAAGGTTACTTCAGCGATGATCAGAGGCAATTTTCAGTTAGAAATCAGGTTTATCATTGTTTTGGAAGTTCAAATTGCATCTATATGGTCTGAGTTCTCTAGCAGAGCAATCAAAAATATTGACAATTTTGCCCCCCACAGGGCAAATTGTCACCCCTACACTTCAGAACTTTGCTATGGTGCCAAGTTTGTCTTGTGAATCAATTTTGGGGTCCTTAAATGAGCATTTACAGCCACCCAAATGGCCATCTACAGCGAGGTGAATTTTAGTCATGCAAAGGTTTCCAATGAGCTTTCTTGATTACAACCAAATGTGCAAATACAACCAAGACATACATGCTTTAGGTTTATTTATTGTCTTCCCAAGGAATTTTTTGGGTATAAGACTTGGACTATTTCTTTGGACATTTTGTCCAAGAGAAAGAGCTCTCAAAGGACTGTGTAAAAGTCCGAAAAAATGACTAAATCGCAGTTGTTCAAGGCTTTTTTTTTTTGGACTTTTTGTCTGAAGGAAAGGAGAAAAGAAAAGTTGAGAAAAAACCGTTTTTCAAGTGAAGAAAAAAGTTCGAAGGAATAAGGACAGTTACAAAAAGCCCGGGTGTCCTTCAATTCTTTCGAAATGACACTTTTGAAGGCAGACATGCCCTTGCGGAGGGCACTTGGTCGGTGAAGTGGACCTTTTCAATTCTTCCGAAGGGCACTCCTAGAAGACAAAAGCCCTTGCGGAGGACATCTGGACGTCATGTAGGGACATTTACAATTTCCCCGAAGGGTATGTGCCCTTGCAGGGAACACTTCAAGCACGAAGAAGACCTTGGCAAAATTTCGAAGGACAAAATTCATTTTTTTGAAAGACACCTACCCTTGCAGAGGGCACTTGGTCGGTGGCAGGGCCCTTTCACAAGTTCCGAAGGGCATTATTGGGAAGTAGAAGCCCTTGCAGAGGGCAGAGACATAAGCAAAGGACAAAAGCAGGGAAAAGATAGCCAAAGGAGACGAATTCCTTCAGACAAAAAGTCCGAAGAAATTCAGGGGGATAAAAAACCCTGAAAAAATAAGAAAACAAAGGCAAAGAAGGAGATCCTTTGGAATAATTGTCAAACAAAAAATCCGCTGGAATTTGAAGTCAGCAAAAGTCCGAAGAAAATCAAAGGCAAGACATAAGAGCCTAAAAGGGATAAATTCGAGAAAATTGGCAAGGAAACGAATTCCTTCAAACTTTTTGTCCGAAGGAATTCCTTCAAACAAAAAGCCCGAAGGAATAAAGACAGTTTCAAAAAACCTGATAGAAAAGACAAGGGTGTAAGCAAAGGCCAAAAAAAAGAAAAGGAAATGCCAAGCTCGGGAAAGAGAAGAGAGAGAGTCCTTCGGACAATTTGTCCAAAAGATGAAAGCTAAAATATAGCCCGATTCCCGAATTAAAGCAGAACACGAAAAAAGCCAGAGAAAACATAAAGTGAATTGAGCATGATCAATAGCATGAACAGAGACGTAAGCACAAACATGACTGACCCAATACTAAACAAGAAGAAAGACAAATGTAGAAATAGATGTGAGCAAAGATTAAAGCAGAATTGAACATGGACATAAACATGAACAACAAATAAAACAAACACATAATAAAGACAAAGCTAGGATAAACAAAGATCATGCACAGACGAACGTGAAGTGACTCCAACGAAGTGAACGCGTTTAAGAAAGCAAGCACGCTTCAGATCTGAAAATAGAGTCATATTGCATGATGAACAGGTAAAACGTTGAACGTTTTAAATAGCGAAAAATTCCATACACGCACTCTTGTTTGTCTCAAAGCTCGAAATGTTTCGACGGTTCAAACACAATTCTTAATTTGACATTTGCATTGATTTCATGCAAAGGGGAGACTTTCAAACGTTCCAATAGTTTAAGTGAATTCGACTACTCTTGTT
This sequence comes from Torreya grandis, assembly GCA_037957365.1. Lineage (NCBI taxonomy): Eukaryota > Viridiplantae > Streptophyta > Pinopsida > Cupressales > Taxaceae > Torreya > Torreya grandis. Next base: position 4,721,799 of record JARHVA010000012.1, read on the forward strand.
TAGAAGTTAACTAGTTTTCAAGTCGAAACATCTATTCGTAAGTGTCATGCATCCAAAGCTTGTCTTCTTTTTTCAACGCATGGAATTTTCATTCAAGACAAAATAGACTTTTGTAAAGGTTGAGTTGGTTTGAGTTTACTCCCTCTATTTTCAACGCCAATATCTTGGTTTGTTGTAAGTTTTTATACTAATGGCTTTTCAACATTGTAAAATTGATCCCTCTTGGGAAGCCCAGACTCTGTCATTGGTGAGTTGTGTAACCTCTTCAATCAATAGGACTGTACTTTCAAATTTTAAGAGCTGACATAATGTACATTCATTCAACAATTTACATACATGGTAGATTTCTCTCCCTTTCCAAATTTTGATTTGTACCTAGTTGTTAGCTCATCATGTTATGCAGGTCATGTTCAGTGTTCTATATGTATTTTCCTGAAGCTGTAAGTGGATGTTAGGTCGCTGCAAAGTGTCTTGTATCAGACCTCTCTCCATCGTTTTTCCTCACATTTTTTGTCATTGGATCAAACCTTCTCATGAAAGATTTATGCATAGTGATCAATTGAAATCAAATGTCTTTCTTTTCCCTTGTTTGATTCAATGTTCAAGGTTCCAAGCAGAGTGCATCAACATTTTGCTATATCACCGTCATTAGGTAGGATTTTTCTTTCAAGTTTCTTTCTCCCTTTTCCATGGTAGATTCGCAGCATAGAGTAGAGATCCATTGATACATCTTACAAGAACCAGCCTTCTCTGGAGGTTTTTCTCACCATTGAGGCACCCACCCTCGTGAGAAGATCCCATTGTTTCAACCAGAAAGAGGATTGGCCATTGTAGCATGTCTTTGATTTAGGGTGCAACTCCAGGGTGACAACAGGGTGTTTCCATGCAGAGTATCCATAATCAGAGTATTCAACAGAGCATGAACTATAGAACCTCTATCATTTCTGGCCAACCCATGAGTAGAAAACTCACACCTATAATCATGAGTAAGAAGCAGAGAAAACTATGTTGTCAATACGCACAGCGTCCATTCCCCATCACTCATCTCAGCATCATGTTCCATTTTGACCTCTTTAACTTTACTAATAGAATGAAGCAACCAAAATATCTAACTGATAAAAACTGCCCTCAAAAGAGGCTATCACACCCTGCAAGTTAGGGTAATTGGAAAGATGACCAGAAGAAAGAGGGTCACAGTTTATAGACTCCACAACTTGCACAAATCATTGGCTCAGAATTTCAAATTTCTGGATGACACAACAACGTTTGCTATCTGCCCAAATATTCTAAGTATTGAGGTCTTGGGTACACCATTAGACTTAAAAAGCTTTCTTGAGATGATTAGCACTGTACATATTTCTTCTCAACCTTGCAACAAAGTCCCCCCAATTTTACTTTTGAATGTTAGTCTTGGTAGTACTTGGCCTCATCTTGGGATTGAGAAAGAGTAAATAATATCATGAATGCTTTCAGCATGCAATTAAGATATTAGATTTGTAAATATGACTTGATTTTCTTCCTTGACGATGTTTAGCAATCACATTTTGCTTATTTGAATTGTTATTCTCAAAATTAATGGAAGAAATCAAATTATAAGGCTCAAGAGTTTTAACATTTAACTTAAAATTATTTTTATAAGAGGAGTGAGATCCAAGACTTCTTTATAAGAGGAGTGAGATCTAGGACTTATGTGTCGATTCAACTAATCAATACAGTTTTAGTATGTTTAAAACTGAATCTTAGTAATTAACATATATTTGTAGGGGACAATCCATGGTATATGGGAACAACCAAATATAAAGCCTTATTGGTATTATGAGTGTTGTTTGTACAACTTTGTAACATTTTCATCTAGATTTCAAATCAATTCGGCTTAAACACTCTAGATGATAGAAACTCGTCTATTACCTCTAGAAAAATTTGAAAATAGCTAGAATTGCAGTTTAATGTCATTTTAAGAAAGGAAGAATGTAAAATAGTCTGCAGCTGAGTTCCCAATTGTTAGAGACAATTCTATACACCATGCGGATTGCACCCAACAATTTGCACAAAGATGCTCTGCATATGTAAAATATGGCAGCAAATATTTCTTAATAACTCAGCATAACTGAAACTTTGAAACTCCCACCCATCATCTACATCTCCCTCTAGCATTTGAATATTTCTGACATCTAAACTATCCATCTCTGCTTATCTAATTCCCACTGCCTCCACAATTCAGTAGATAATAATTTTGAATTCTTGTCCAACCCCACTTATTGACTCCATGACAGAAGGAACTAAAGAACCTGAGCAAACATAATCTCCGAAACAGGATCATGTAGTAGAATTAAAATGGTCCTATGGTGTACTCTATCATACGAAACCGCATGATAAAGCTAACTGAAAATAGTCTTCCTTTCAACAATTATGATGTTAGTACATTATTTGTGCTCACATTTCCAGAAACTGAACCTATTTTTCCATTCAATGGGGTAAGACTTTTTCCCTTTAGTGTGTACCCCGAACTTGAAACTACTTTACTGCTGTCATTTGCATAAACAAAGGTTGTGTTGTCCATGTATAGACCAAAGTAGGCAATCAGTGGGTCACCTCGAGCCTCGTCTATCAGAAGTCTCAAAAATTGAGACCTTACAAGGTTAAAACGTTCCAACCTTTTGTATCCAATTGTGGTACCATTCATTACAGTGCACCAAACTCCATCTTCTAAAACATCCAGATGGTATTGACTCACTCTCTGTCCCAGTTGGATTGCTTCTTGTACACATAATACATTGAAGGAAATAAGACTTCCCAAATCTAGATGTAGATACCATTTTTCCTGACCCTCTTTAGGAGCCCAATAAGTAAGCATGTCATCAATAAGAATCTGGCTTGCTCCAAATTCAAAATCATTTCCACGGACACTACTTGCAGTGACAATGGCATTTTGGGCTAAATTGGTCGAAAATATTGATTTCAGAATATCTCTAAAATTATGAAGCACTTGGACATCTTCATCAGCAAGAAGACCTGTGCTATTTGGGGGAACATTCAACAGTAGCATACAGTTCCTCCCCGCTGATTTGTAAAATATTTCCAATAAAGAGTTTGGCATTTTGGGATGCTCTGAACTGTGCCAAAACCAACCAGGTCTTATCGACACATCACATTCTGGAGGTACCCAATTAGTACCATCAGGATCACCTTGGCGAGAATATCTGCTATACAGAAACAAGATTTCAACATTATCTTTTTCATAATGTACCAGGCAATATTGAAAATATGTATAACAACATGTAAGATGAAATATAGTAAACATGTTTCTTCTTCTTGTCCAGAAAGAGATACATTTGTAATGGCTCAAAGATAAGCTGGAATTTGAAGTTAGAAACATTGATAGTGAGCTCTACGTTCAACAAATGTAATACTGCAGCTTGAAACAAAATGAAACAGCTGAAGTAAACAAGTTAGCCAACAAGTTGAAGCAGAAAGAGATACATTTGTAATGGCTTAAAGATAAGCTGGAATTTGAAGTTAGAAACATTGATAGTGAGCTCTACGTTCAACAAATGTAATACTGCAGCTTGAAACAATATGAAACAGCTGAAGTAAACAAGTTAGCCAACAAGTTGAAGCAGAAAAAGGCATTGTTGTGGCATCGGGAAGAAGTAGATATCCCTACTTAAGTAAAACAAGTCCAAAAACACTTAAAAACAGAATCAGATGGTTTTAAAACCCATGAAATGCTCTGTATAATCACTGAAGCTTTGTATTGGCATATCCTCAAATCCCACTGGACATTTGATTGCATATTTGCTCCCCATTATATAAGGTTTGACTGAATTCCTCGTTACAGACTGATGCTTCCAATCCTCAGGCAAAAACACTGGTAACTATTTTTAGGCTATTAAATTGCCTATGAATAATGAAAAGGAAATAAAGTGATCTTTCATTTACCACATTTGCATTCTGTAAGGAAAGGATCTCAAGACTAATACATTCTTGGCTCCTATCATAAGTTGCATGGGTAAAATTGCTCTCCCTAATAATATATCTTGTGCATGGTGCCTTCTTATTGATGGCCCTTCATGTTGGTTGAAAAGGGGAAAGAAAAGGCCTAAAGAATTAAGATTTAGTTTCTGCAACACAGTATATCAACGGCTTTATTTCTCATTGAAGTCAATAGCTGGTATTCCAAATTCAGTTATTCAACTATATTCAAAGCTTAATTGCTAACTGTGCAGGGAATCACTATATGATCTGCCATGTAAGTTCAGCCTATGTACATTAATGCGCACCAGAAAAAGAAGCTACCAGTGTACCAAAAAGCAATAATCAGGTAGACAAGAATAAACCTGGCATGTTCTATAGTGTCCTCTTGTGAATGTCGACACAATGCTTGAAGCACATTTGTGGATATGTGAAGATAAAAAATAACACATAAAATTTATTGGTTATGAAGACAGCACAGAGCATGGAAGCATAAGTTGGAGAAAACACAGAGATCTAAAGGTCGCCCATACTAAAGTAATCAAAAAGACAAAGCTATCGCCAAGATTAGATTTATCATCACCATCCATAGAAAACTCAAGTTCTCAATTTCAGGACCAAACAAAAATGTTTCAACTTTCGAAGCAAGAGTTGAGAAACAATTAACACAATTGAAATGCATAGGTGTTTTGCAAGTGCACATGGGCAGACTTGATATGGTGTAAACTGCTAATTTCTAGGTTGACTGAAAGTAGAAACAGGTAATATCATTTAACAAACTGGATATATAACACTAAAAGAAGCCAGAGACTATCAAACTCTTAAGTCTTAAGCAGCAAGGTAATTATAAATTCACTTTCCTATATTACATATCAGTTAGAAAATGAAGGACTTAAAAGTCCATAGATGGCATAACCAACAAGTAACCGCTGGTTGGTCGGTTACTCACTGGTTGTTTGCCGTGGTGAATAACCGCCACTCAAAACTGCCATAAAAAAAATTGCAATTTTTTTTAAACCGGTGAGTAACCTTTCCTATATTACATATCAGGGAGAAAATGGACTTAAAAGTCCATAGATGGCATAACCGACAAGTAACCACTGGTTGGTCGGTTACTCACTGGTCATTTGCTGTGGTGAATAACCACCACTCAAAACCACCAGAAAAAAAATTGCAATAACCGTTGGTTGGTCGGTTACTCACTAGTTGTTTGTCGTGGTGAATAACTGCCACTCGAACCCGCCATTAAAAAAAATTGCAATAACCGTTGGTTGGTCAGTTACTCACTGGTTGTTTGCCGTGGTGAATAACCGCCACTAATTGCAATAACCGCTGGTTGGTCGGTTACTCACTGGTTGTTTGCCGTGGTGAATAACCGCCACTCAAAATCGCCAGAAAAAAAATTCATTGGTTGTTTGCCGTGGTGAATAACCGCCACTCAAAACCACCAGAAAAAAAATTGGTGGTTTTGAGTGGCGGTTATTCACCACGGCAAAAAACCAGTGAGTAACCGACCAACCAGCGGTTATTGCAATTAGTGGCGGTTATTCACCATGGCAAACAACCAATGAATTTTTTTTAATTGCAATTTTTTTCTGTCGGTTTTGAGTGGCGGTCATTCACCACGGTTATTCACCGGTTATCTCCCACACTCCCTGTATGCAAGAATAGTCCAGAACACTACTTGTACACAGTTTTGACGCAAAACACTACAAAAACGCTGCAAATACACTGCAAATACGTGAATTTTTATCTTATAAATTGTCACACACTCCTCTCATTTCATTCACACAAGATATCAAATATTCAAGAGTGGATTTGAAGGAGAATTCAACAAAGCAATTTCCAAGTTAGTACAATTTTTTTTTTTTTTTTAAATTTACTTCCGAGCATATAAATGAATTCTAATATAATTATAAACATGTTCGATACAAAACTTAAATTTTATTATTCAAATTTGATGCATTTTGATCAAATTTCACGCATTTCGATAAATCTTAATGTATAGTATTTAGTAATTTACAATTTATGCCTTTTTTTTAATTTTAAATTAAAAATGTTATTTTTTAATTGTTGACGTTATAGACTTATAATTAGACTTAGTTTCTGTTTATCATTAATAATTATAATTTATTTATTGTTGTTTTTAACCGTTATAGACTATAGTTTTCAATTTGTTTGTTAAATCAAAAGTTTTAGTTTCCATTTAATAGTTTATCATTATTATTTATTTATCGTATTTTAATTTGTATTAAATGTTTTTATTTTTTAATATCGTTTTCAACATGTTTGCGCTTTGCAGATTATTCATTAGCAAACAATGGCATCTACTAGTGCATAAGGGTCAGATTCAGTTATTGGTAGTCAATCGACTCTCCATATTGCTAGCACCGGTGCTTGGAAGTATGCCACGCGGATTGGAACGTACTAGACAATTTCAATTTGCAACTTTTGCTCGAAGAGGATGTCAGGAGGCATCAATCATATGAAGTATCACCTTTCATGCATTCCTTGCCGCGACGTCGCGCCTTGTCCCAGTGTTACCACAGAGGTAAAACGAGAGATGATGGCGGAGCTTGCATCACTGGACGAAAAAAACTAGAGAGGGCAAGGATGCAAGCATCCTTAACGACCATTTCTCCCACATCGATAGAGGAAGAAGTGGCAGCGATAACAAAAATTATGGGATCTACTCGTGGTTCACGCAAGCACCATGGCACATCTTCATCGACTTGACTAAGTTACACTCATTTTTTGTGCCTAAAAACACCCCTGGGGCACAATTTTCACTCCAAGCTACAAGATGGAACCAAGCGTATGCAAAAATAGATAAAGCATGCGAAATTTTTAGTACTTCAACAACCGTTCTTTCAAAGTGGGGAAGAGTCCATACTGGAAATATTTGGTTACAACATTGATAGTTGCAAGAAAAGGGTACAAGACATCATCTTTAAAAGATTGAGTGGGAAGTTGCTCAAGAATGCAGTTGAAGATATACAGGTAATTATCAAAAATCAGAAAAGGTTGTGACATAAGTTTGAATGCACCGTTCTTTCTGATAGATGGATGGATGGAAAGAACTGCAACTTCATCAACTTTTTGGTAGCTTCAAATGACGAGCTGGTTTTTTTTAAGTCTATTGATGCATCTAGTAAAATAAAAAATGTAAAAACTTTGAACTTGATGCTAGAAGAAATTGTTTTAGAGGTGGGCATCGAGAATGTTGTCCAAATTATTACAATGTGGCAGCACGTGTGGCGACTGGGAGGCTTCTTAGGGAGAAACACCCATTTCTCTTTTCGACACCTTGTGCAGCCCATTGCCTTGATGTTCTTTTGGAGGACATAGGCAAACTTGATTAGATGCGACCAGTTATAGAAGCTAGAGAAATAACAAAATATATCTATAATCACTCTTGAATTCTCAACTTGATGAGAGAGCACACCAGGGAAAAAGAGCTTGTTCGAACAAGGGTCACTAGGTTTGCAATGAACTTTTTTACATTGCAAAGTATTTGTAGTTTATTGACTTCTTTGAAGCAGATTTTTGTCTCAAGCATGGATAGAGTCATCTTATTCCAAGAAAGTTGATGGAGTGAAGGTTGGGAAGACAATTTTCAGTGAGGACTTTGAAATGAGAGCTATAGAAATCGTCAAGGTAATTTAAAATTGCAATTTAAATTTTAAGTTGTTTCCCATGTTTTCAATTTTTTAAACTTAAAAGTATTTATTTTATAATTTATCTATAAGTTTGTAACACTGACTTTAATTTGTTTGTAACTTTGTAGGTATCCGAGCCTTTGGTGAGGGTTTTGTGATTGGTGGATAGAAAACAAAATCCAACGGGTTGTATTTATGAGGCCATGGATAGAACCAAAGAGGCTGTCCAAAATTATTATAAAGGGGATCGTGTCAGATTTGATCCCATTTGGGAGTTGATTGATCGAAGGTAGAACAATCAACTCCATCAACCCATCCATGCAACGGAGTACTACCTTAACCCCAAGTTTTTCTACTCCAATGGCCTCACAAATGCTAGTGGAGAGGTTATGGAGGGGCTCTCAACATGCATTGAGAGTATGACACATGACGTTGAGGTGAGGAACCTCATTTTTGCAGAGTTGCAGAACTACAAGCAGGCAAGGGGGACACTCTTTTTTTCAGCACTAGCTATCTGAAGGAGAGCCACACAATCACTAGGGAATACAAAATGAAGTTTTTACTTGTACTTTACCAATTCCATATTTACAATTATTAATTTCTTACAAAGTTTGAAATATCTTGTTTGCAGGGTCATGGTGGGAAGATTGGGGTGAAAATACCCCAAATCTTCAAAGGCTAGCCCTCCGGATTTTATCTCAACTTTGTAGCACTTCTGGATGTGAGCGCAATTGGAGTTTGTTTGACTCCATTCACATGGAGAAGCACAAGTTCAGTCAACAACGCCTCAATAACTTGGTTTTTGTGCAATACAACCTTCAACTTCGCACAATAAAGTTGAAGAATGCATTAGAAGAACCTATTGATCTAGATGAGATTGATCCCTACGGCGATTGGATTGTACAAGGGGAGGCCCCCATGTTCACAAAAGAGATTGTTGATTTTGAGACGCAAGCTATGGAAGGTGCAGTTGAAACAAAAGAAGAGATTGGATTGGAGGACATCCTTGAAGATGAGGCAGAGGCATAGGTCGAGGTGGAGCCACAGGGGCCAGTGCAGCGTTTTAAACAGAGCGAGGCAAGGCAGCGAAGTGGGAGGACTAGAATTTCTTAGTCTCCCTTAGTTTTCCAGAGAGCAGGGAAGAGAAAATTATAGATTATTGTAATTTGTACTTGTAGTCCTATAAATTCTTGTATAAGTCTATAAGTATCATTGTAGTTTGTGACTCTGTTGTATTCGCATGATCATGCAATTTTGTACTTTGTATTCAAATCTAATAGAAAACACTTCCCCTATGTTTTACAGATTCATTTCATCTATTTTGCTTCTGCAATTTTAAAAAAATATATATATTTTTAATAAATTTAAATATTTTTTGCCGTTGTCAGTTATTCAACCAACTCTATCTTGGTGAGTACTTGCCCCAACCGGTTATGCAAACTGCTTAAAACTACTCACCCCTTACCCTGATCATTGGGGGTTTGGTCTTTGACCTGCCAGATGTTTAATAAGGCTTAGTCAATGTAGACTATTTGTATTTCACACTAAAATTACGCCCAAAAAAATGAAAGACAATTGTATTAAAGATGGTACTCAACTATAGGGATGTTGAATAATACTGTCATAGATAACATTGTGTAAGAGATAAATACAATTATTGGTTACATTGAGAGGAATATGGAGGGGGAATCACAAATCAGCAGAGCATAAGAGTGAAACACGAAGGAAGGAGAAACCAACATGCAAAAGTAATCTAAGGAGCAAGAGAGAACATCAATTTCAAAAGGAGAAGCAGACTGAAGGTGGAGAAAGAAAATAGATGGGAAGGAGGAGCACTCATCGAAACTGGAAGTAGATAAGGGCAAGGAACGAGGTGGCAGCAAGGAGAAGGATAGCGGTAGTTTGATTAACTGATCGCAAGATAAGGATGTTCAAGATGAAGGGGGAAACTGGCCGAAGAAGAATAACGGGGATAGGGATCTGATGACTATGAAAACCCTAAAGTTAGCTAAAGCAATCAAGGAGGAATTTGGGATTAAGCTGCGAGTTGATTTTCTCATGAGAACAACACTCGGTGAACTTTTGGTGGCACATGAAGACTTTAGGTTAAAGGTTACAAGCCCAGTAAAGGCGGATGTGGAAAAGCAGGAAGTTTGTCATCTAGTTGAGGAGGAAGACTCAGTAGGGGACTTCAGTGATAAAGGAGGCAAGATCAAGCCCACGCTGATAGCCATGGATGGGGGAATAAGCTTTCAAGTGGCCAATGATGTCCCTATACTAAGTATCCCATACTCTATTGTGCACAAGATCACCCAGGTTTATTCAAACCAGACCCTTATTTGTCAGTTCTATTGGTGCAATATTTTATATACACCTTATATTAGGTTAACATAATTTAGCTTCTATAATAAGTCTAGCTTGTGCACAATTTCCTAGTCTCAGAATAAGACAAGGATTAGCCTTTAAAGCTATACAATAGGATGCCACCTCTCCATAGGCCAATTAGATTTGCCTATTTTGTGGCCAATAAAGAAATGGCAGCTTGCTCTTAGTCAAGCTATTTATACCCTCTTCCTCTTTGTACATCTAATGGATTTCTAATGTATGTAGATGTGTTATACAGAGTTTTGTCATGCTTTGCTATGTTTCAAACATGCTTCATGTATTTTGCTTTGTATTCATTTATATAACAGAGTCTTCATACTCAGGAAGATGATATGCATTGAGAGGTGTTCTTGGGTTATCCCCCTTTTTCCTACATGGTTTCAGAGCCAACCTCTTGTTTAGCATTGTTCTGAATTTCTGATTGTGTTTGAGCATTCTCACATATTTCTCTTCCTCTATGTACCATTTTCAGCCTTTTTTTTATTTTGGGTTTCCTTCGTTTGGTGAGAAACAAAATTTTTGGGGCCTTTTTCCGCTGTTAATTTTCACAAAAATCTCAAATCTTTTGGACAATCACACAAATTTTCTACAAAAGTATGGCAAATTTTTTATTTTTCAAACAAAAACTCAAAATAATTCGACACACGATTTGTTTTTGGTGAGCAGCTGAAGACCAAGGCTCCTAGATGAAATCAAGAAGAACAGGGTATCCCTGTAGTGTATCTACAATTCGTGGATTTTTTTTCAGGTTGGGAAACCCTCGTCAATTTTTTAATATTCTTCCCTTCATCAACTCTCCAACGCATCAACTTTCATGAAAAATTGATGTATGGTTTGCTTGTGGCAAATTAATGAAGGTTTTCTAGGACTTTTGGAAGCCCCACCCTGGCCTCACAAGATTGTAGACCCACCTGTTGGCCCCTACTCCCAATGCTTGGTCACCTATGTGACCCTGCCGCTTAGCACCCAAGGGCTCCTTCTAAAATCCCTTTGAGCTCTAGAGGCCATAACTTGAGTTCTGGAATGCATGGGAAGCCCCGGTTCATTTTTTTTGGAACCATATTTCCTAGATGGACATTTTGCGGTGGACCCCCTATAGCTGGAAATCATGCATTTTTTTCAGGACTTAGTTTTCTTCCTAAGGACGCCCAAGGAAACCCCGTTCGTGCAACCTTCTTGGCCTCATATCTTGCAAATGGTACGCTGAATCTGAATGTCATTTTTTGATGTTGCAATTTTTTCGAGTAGATTCTAGATTTATCATCAATTTTCTGCAAACAGTACAAAATCTATTTTTCATCTCATAGGTCTTCACAGCGCCATTTTGCATGCATTTCACATAGTCATATCTTTTCACTCGTAACTCATATTTGAGTGAACTGTTTTTAACCCTTACTATTTTTTTGAGCAAAATTCAGATCAATGATCAGGGTTTATTCATAATGTACTAAAACTTAATTTTTTTATGTTTTCCATTTTCATGTACTTTCTACACAAGCAAAATTCATGTAAACTACACAATTATTAGTTGAGGGGGATTCTTCATTTTTTTTGGTATTTTCATTTCAGTTTGAAACCACGTTCAAGGCATTGTTCTATTTTTTTTCATTGTAATGGATTTATGCCAAGACCTCCACACCCTCAAACCTATGTTGTTTGGGTACGGGTACGGGTATGGATACGGGGACGTCTCGGGTACGCAGGTACGCCATTTTTCAAAAACCTTGATTTGGATACGTCGTGGGTACGTCTGTGTGTGTGTGTATATATATATATATATATATTACTCATTTTTTTAGTAAAACACTTGAAACTACATAGTGTGAAAATATTTGTCTATAAATGATAAAACACTTAAAAATATATAATATTCATTCATTCATTACTTCAAAGACAAGATGTACATTCAAATCTAGAATAAATCATCTCGATTGTCCACAAAATCATGAATGCCACTCCCATTATTTTTCAACTTTATCATTTACTGACACTTTCTCTCACAAGGGCTCATCGGTGCATTGAATCTCACGAGTGCATGCCTTAAGGGGTGCACAGGGAATGGGGTGGGATCGGCTTGTGGCACTTTGCCAGAGATATTCTCAAACTATTCTATCACGCATACATCCCTTCATGCAGCCTTCATACCTCCTATGATGTCTCCTTGAAATCTTGAAACCCTGAAATATGGCTAAGTTTGAAACCCTGAAACCCTGGAATCTGACTAACTCTGAAATATGACAGGATCCTCCAAAACCTAGAATTTGCATTATAGCTCTTAGTAGTCCGAAACCCCTCTCAAACACCCTGAAAGTATATAAATAAAATATAACTTAAAGTATAAGAAGTTTACATTTAGATATGGACATCTAGTTTCTTATACTTAAATGTTTATTTTATTTCTATACGTTGGGTTCGGACTGGATTTACATTTAGGGTTGCTTAGTTTTTAGGGTTTTTTTTTTTAAGGATTTTCTAGGGTTTTTTTAAAAAATAATTCGCCATTTTTCTGCCGGAATCCCTCGGGTACGCGCCGGAAACGTCCCGGGTACTCCCAGAGGCGCCCGTCGGCTTGCCGGACGTTTCCGGCACGCCGGCGGGCGCCTCCGGGAGTACCCAGGACGTCCCCGTGCCAGAGGCGTCTCCGAACAAGAGGCGTGGGGCTGGGGGGCGTATCCCTGCAACACAGCCTCAAACAAGTAAATAATCACCTGCACTTGGACCCTGAATCGAAGACGTGCTGAAATAGCTAATCCTCGCTCCAGTTGAAACAATGAGATCTTCTCACGAGGGTGGGTTCTTGAATGATGAGAAGAACCTCCAGAGAACGTTGGTTCCCGTAAGATGTATCTATGAGGATTTCAACTTCTACGCTACAAACTGCTTGGGGAAAAGGGGAGAAAGAACTTGAAAGAAAATCCTAGCTAAAATGGTGATACACCTAATTTGCTTGATTTACTCAAATAGAGCTTCTAAGAACACTAATTCAAACAAATAAGAGACAAAACTTCAACTCTAATTGATCAATACACAAGTATTTTAAGAAAAAGTTTAATCTAATGATCTAAACTTAAGGAAAATGGAAAAATAGCCCTGATGAAAGGCACTAAACAACCACTAATATTCACTATAAACTCAGCAAAAAACGTTCAAACACAGAACATGACCTGCATAAATGACCAGTTAGTAACTATGTACAAATCCAAATTTGACAAGGAAGAAGAAAAATCTCACTTACGCAAATCTATAACAAAAGTACACTATACCAGCTGCTGAAAATTGAAAAAACACAGTCCTTTTCTAATTGATTCTAAAAAAGGTTACACCACAAACTTTGACAGAAGTTTTCTTGCCAAAAGAGGGATCTTTTTTTACAAGACTAAAAAGCCATTAATATAGAAAATTACAAAAAGCCAAGAGATTAGCGTTGGAAAATAAAAAGAGTAAACTCAAACCAACTCAGCGTTTACAAAAGTCTATTTTGTCTTGCATGAAAATTCCTTTCATTGAAAAAGAAGAAGAACAGGACAAGCTTTGGATGCATAAAATCTACGAATAGATGTCTTGATTTGAAACCCAGTCAACTCCAAAACAAGAGTAGTCAAATCCACTAAAACTGTTGGAACATTTGAAAGTCTCCCCTTTGCATGAAATCAATGCAAATGCCAAATTAGGAATTATGTTTGAACCGTCGAAACGTTTCAAGCTTTGAGACAAACGAGAGTGCGTGCATGAATTTTTTTTTTGTTAAGCTTTCAACTGTTCCACTACTCGAGGCCTCATGCAAAGCGAGCCTTTGTTTATGAACTGAAGGTGACGTGTTAGAATGGCCAAATCTGAGCGTGTCTATTCCTGTTCATGGCTGTTGCATGCTCTTGTATTCTCGGACTGTTTAGGCATGTTCACTGTCTATATTTGTCTTTTCCACGAATCTTCCCTTATGCCATTGTTCATGCGCATGTTCATCTTGTATTTCCGTCCGGTTTTTGCATCTAACATCTGTGTTTTGATTCTCCAGGTCATCTTTTCCCGTGGATTCTGTTCTTTACGTTTGTCTGGGTCTTTACTGTATCTATCTTTTCTGCGTTAGTCTTTGCTTTTGAGCGGCTTTCTGTTCATGGACTCTTCTCTGTATTCCGTCCGGGTCTATGCTTCCTTTGTTGTGTTCTATCTGTTTATGGCTTTCGCAGTCAGGCTCAGACTTTTTGTATATGTCCTTCGGACAAATTGTCCGAAGGACTCTGTTCTTTCTTCCGCGGATTGTTCTTTGTCTTGGCCTTGTTCTCTATCTTGGCTTTGTTCACGCTTTATCCTTCGGGCTTTTGTTCCGTACTCATGGACTTGTCTTTTCTATCGGGCTTTTTGTCCCTCCTGAATTCCTTCAGAGAAAAAGTCCGAAGGAATTCTTGTCTTTTTGCCTTGTGTATTCGTTGCTTCATTTTGTCCCGAGCTCGAGCTTCGAGTTTTTTGAAAACCCGAATTCCTTCGGTCAAAAAGTCCAAAGGAAATTCTTTTCTATTTATGCCTTTCGCTTTTGGTCATCGGGCCTTTTGTCCTCTTGAATTCCTTCGGACATTTTGTCTTCGAACAAAAAGTCCGAAGGAAATCCATCTTTGGGTTGTCTTTCCCCGAAGGGCAAGTGCCCATTGGGAACTTTGTTTTTGTCCTTCGCTTTATGAAGGTGCCCTCCGCAAGGGCTTCCGCTTCCCAAAAGTGCCCTTCGAGCTTTTACAAAAGGTCATGTCTTTGGATTTGGTGCCCCCCACAAGGGTATGTTGCTTCCAGAAGTGCCCTTCGAAAGAATGGAAAAGGTCCTCTCACTGCCTGAGTGCCCTCTGCAAGGGTATGTCTACCTCCAAAAATGCCCTTCGGAACTTTTGTAAAGTCCACCTTGTCGATGAAAAAGCCCTCCGAAAGAAATCCCTTGCCCTTCACAATGTCCAAGACCTTTTCGGGCTATACAAGTGCCATTACTTATAAAAAATTTAGAAAACAAGTCGATGCACAAACCCACTTCCCTCTGTAGACCAACTTGGGCCCTTGGATTGCTTTTACTTATAAAAGTAAATAAGACACCCTCATAAACCCGATATGCACTGTAGACCCATTCGGGTTCTTCAAGTGCTTCAACTTATAAAAGCTAATAAGTAATGCAACATCACAAACCCGATTAACACTGAAACTGCCATAGACCCTTTCGGGTTCTTCGAGTGCTTCTGCGTATTACTTATAAAGCTTATAAGTAATGCTGTCTTGCAAACCCGAATTGCTCTGTAAGTGCTAGAAATAATCATTCCCTGATGAGAAAACCCCTGTACCTACACAAAAGTGACTTATCCTCGATTTCTCAAGGGTCAAGCCCTGGTTTTCAAGGCAAATGGTCATGGTGAGCGAAGTTTTGAATGGTAATGGTGACGATTTGGCCTGTGGGGCAAAATTGTCAACAAGTATTTGCACTTCAATAGGTCCTTTTCACATTTATTAAGATAATAGATCACTTTAAGAACAAACCTTCCTATTTCTCTCACTAATTTTTGGAAAATGGACCCTCATCGAATCCTTGCAGGTCATTATTCCCTTGTTTCAACAACATATTATTTGTGGATTCTATTGCACCTAGTGCACCACCTATCATTGTTTTTTATTCTTGTACACATCCTCTCGATGCTCTTTTGAATTGTGATATGCCAGACCATGACTTGTATTGTGATCCTACTCCACATATGGTTGCCCATGTTGCAACCCACACTTCAGATCATCATGCAAATGTGCTTGCCTCATTTGAGAAGCACACTACTAGTATTGGTTTCCATTTACTCTGCTCCATAGGTCATTTTAGAGGAGGCATTGGTAAGCAGTTATAGGGCATTGTGTCACCCATCCAACCTATTCGTTGGACTGCTCGCACCATGGCATTGGCTATCAAGCATGTGCTTCATTTTCATCATAACCATTTCGTGCAAGCTCAACATTTATATTTGTTCACTTCATTCTTCATTAGGACATTGAGCAACACATGAGCTATTGTGCACACTTCCTTGGACATGAGAGTCCCGAGCCATCTTCAGGGTTTGTCAGCGATAAGAGTCTTGACACATCATTAGATTCATAGAGGCAAGAGAGTCTGAATCTAATTCAAGTGTTTCCTTGCATACACCGTTTGTGCACAACATTGAATCACATGCAGACATGTCCTTCCACCATCCACATTCATTTGGGTTGGATTGATGGTCAGTTATGCTGGCATTGTCAATACTCCTTGCATGGACTCTACCGGCGTGGTTCCTCCACTATTCAGATGCATCGTCCACACAACGTTCATAATACCCAGCAATGTTCCCTTCTTGGAGCAAATCTCATATTCTTGATGGCTTTTTTGACAGATTGACAATTTCTTTGTGTGTGGAGCAACTTCTATTGTCCCCAACATCTCTATCTACTTTGGTGTTCTTTTGGGATCCTTGCAAGTTTGCAACAACTCTCCCAACACCAATAGTGAGATCCTTGCAGTGTTTTTAATGTTTTTAAGCCATCCTTGATAGTTTTCAACTATCTTTTGTAATATTTTTCTCTTTTGTCTTTTCAACACCTTAATAGTCTATTCGTTTGTGTTCAACAATCTTTGGCATCCCCAAAATCCATCAGTTATTTGGTGTTCAAGAAGTGGATTTGTACTACTCAAATTTTGTCATCCACTCCACCCACTCAACATTATGAGGGGGTGTTGTTATACTACTTTCATAGAGTGTTGTATGTAGCTCTCTTGTATATCCTTGGGTGGCACATCTCAACATCTACATCTAGCAGTTCTTCAGTGATGTTTTCAGCCCATCAGATGCACCTTTTTCAGTGATGGATCAACCCATCTAGTGCATCTTGCTTCAGTGGTGGATCAACCCACCCTCTTTTAGCATATTGTTGTACTTTCTTGTGTGTTGTACTGCTTTCTCGGGTATCCTTGTGGCACTATCAACACCTTCAGTCACGTATGTTGTTGTACTGGTTTTTCGATATCCTTGTGGCATGTCTCATTTTCTGCTAGTGCACCTTTCTTTGTATTTATTGTATATGGGTACCTCATCAAGGCTAGTTGATGGGACCCATCTCTGAGTTTGAGACTCGCCTTTGTTGTACATCTTCCCTAAGTTGCACTTAATGGGGGGTGTTTGTGCAATATTTTATATGCACCTCACATTAAGCTAGCTTAGATTAGCTTCTACACTAAGTCTAGCTTGTGCACAATTTCCTACGCTTAAAATAAGATAATGATTAGCCTTTAATGCTATCCAATAGGACACCACATCTCTATAGGCCAATTAGATTTGCTTATTTTGTGGCCAATAAGGAAAGGGGAGCTTCCTCTTGCTCAAACTATTTATACCGTCTTCCTCTTCGTACATCCAATGGGTTTCTAACATATGTACATATATTATATAGGCTTTTGTCATGTTTTTTTATGCTTCATGTATTTTGCTCTACATTCATTTGTCTAACAGGGCCTTCATATTGAGGAAGATGATATGCATGGAGGTCTTATTGGGTTATTCCCCCTTTTCTACAAGTTCATTGATGGTTGGCGAAGCATCAACTCTCTCAAACGGTGGATGGGATTGAATTGGAAGTTTTGAGCCAAGTCGGAGATTCCATTCTTGGCGCAAGGTTTTTTCCATGTAATCTTCCTAAGCACTAATAACAGAGAGAGAGGATTCAAGGGAGGGCCATGGTGTTTCAAAAACACAGAACTTTTCCTTAGATATTGGACGCTTAATTTCAACCCTACTAGGATGAAGGGTTACTAGAGCGAATAGCAAGTATAATAGATAACCCCATTTAATCGTTTGATTCAATCAAAGTAGGGAATTAAGTACTTATGCTAGAATATGTGTTAGTGAATTTGGCAAAAGCAATAACATAAGCAATAAAGATCTCTTTTGCCTTTTGAATTTGGAGGCACGTGATAGATTATGAGTGTGTCATTTCAATGTTTTCATTGTAAGGAAACTAGGCACTTAAGGTTTTTCTTGTGTTGGGCAATCTAAAGCAAGGGAAACAAAGTGAGGTACAATGGAAGACACCCATAGCAATGGGTAAAACCCTGCCTTGAACCTCAACGAGAGGCACCTTTAGGTGAAGCCTCTAGGAAGGAGGAAACTATTTGGAAATGGAAACCTAAGAAGTCTTAGAAAAAAAGAAAGGCAAAGTTCAAGTGGAGGAATCATGAAAAAAAATTTGCTTCAAGGAAATTTATCCAGAAGGCCAACAAGAAGAGCACTGAGTTCAAAAGGTCTAACAAAGGAGAAAACCCCATTAAAATAAATGTGTGGAATAAATGATAAGTTTCCCATGACCAATGAAGTTGAGACAGAAGGGCAAGAGAATAATAGAACCACCTCCAGTTGTGACCTAGTGTTGGAACTCACATATGGAAAGAAAAAGAAACTCTAAGAGGTCAAAGCAGTGCTCCTGCAAGTGAGAAAGGAACCCTTAGAAAGTCTATAGGATGAAAAGGAGAACCATCACTCAAATGAGAAAATAGATATAGATATGGGGGGGTTGGATGCCATTCTTTCACAGGACAGGGCTTCATGATATTATAAATACAGGAAAACATATAGAGGGTTCTTGAATGGTAAAGAAAAATGTTGGGGAAGGAGAGGAAACCAAAGTGATCAAACAGTCCCTTAGGGTTTAGGGGTTGGTGCTAGGAAAGACCCAACCCTCTACAGTGCCCTTTGGAACAAAGGGGAAGAAATCTAGGAAGGATAAGATCCAACTAGATACACAAGTAGACTTGAAGCATAGAAATCAGCAAAGAATCACTAATATGATCTTTGGTGGAGGAGAGAATCCTTCCACCAAGGCACCATGAAACTCTTAAGATGGAATGTCATAGGCTTAAATGCCTCAAACAAGTGCTGCCTCTTAAGACGGCTGATTGAGGAAGGGAAACCAAATATTCTCTTATTACAAGAAACTAAAATTGGGAAAGTTCAATTTGAATCCTCAATGAAACAAATTTGGAGAAATTGTGAATGGATTATAAGGGAGGCAAAAGGAGCTGCTGGTGGACTAGCCCTCCTTTGGAACTCAGGGTTTGAGACTACATTTAGATCTCAACCTCCCCTCATAGTATCAACGCTTTTGTTAGAGAAATAAAAGGAAAAATTAACTTCCTAGTATCTAATGTGTACAGTCCGGTTGATATTGAAAGGAAAAAGTCATGTTTTTAGGATCTCAGTAGCCTTAATTGAGCGTTAGATTCGGTGGAATGGGATCTTGGTGGGGATTTTAAAGCTACCCTAAATGTGTTGGGGGTTCCTCCTGTATTTCATAGGCAATGTGTGATTCCAATGATTTCTGCCAAAATGAAGGACTAACAGACTTTGAACCGCAAGGCTCAAGGTTCACTTGGAACAACAGAAGAAACAAGGACCAGTTAATATTGTTAAGGCTGGATAGCTTCTTAATCAACTCAAAACTAATTGCCAATGGCCTACAGTTTGCCAAAGAAATTATTCACTTTGCAGGATCAGATCATTGGCCCATTACTCAGTCCACTAAAGGAGATAGGAAACCTAGAGGGATCCCATGCAATTTTGAATTCATGTGGTTACAAGAATCCTCTTTTGAGGATTTAATTAAAAGCTTGGTGGAGCACAAAATTCAAAGGATCAAAGTGCTGCATATTCACTCAAAAGCTAAAAGTAGCAAAACTAGGAGTAAAGGAATGGAACAGGAAGAGATTTGGCAATATTTTTGACAGGAAGGAGTGGATAGAAGCTGAACTTCAGGATCTCCAAGAGTTTAGAGATCAAGGAGATTGGAACAACGATTTCGTTGATATCAAAAAATGTTTGATATAAGCAGGAGGAATTTTTTTTGGAAACAGAAATCTAAGGTAAAATGGCTACATTAGGGAGATCCTAATACAAAATTATTCCAACTCTCTATGATTGTAAGGAGAAATAAAAATCAAATCAATAGAATTTTAACCACGGAAGGGAATACCATTACAAAGATAAAGAGGGAGGTTGAAAGATATTACAAAGATCTTTTGACACGGGGCAATTCAGAAAAAGAAAAGGACCAGACCTAGTTTGCAGATAATATCCCCTCACTTATCTCAAATGCTATGGACCAGAAATTGATGGCCCCTATGATGGAGGCTGAAGCTGAAACAGAAGTGTTCAGAATGGGTGCAAATGAGGCTCGAGGACCATATGGGTTTTGGGCTGGTTTTCCCAAAAAAAGTTTGAAGATTGATGCTCCAAATATAGTCGATGCAGTTGAAGAATGCAGATGGCAAAGGAATATCTTCAAAGAATGGAACAAGAACTTCCTCGCTCTAATTCCTAAGGAGGACGATTTGCCATTCTTTGACTCTTTCAGACCTATCTCTTTGTGCAATTCCCTTTATAAGTTCTTCACAAAATTTATGGCTAATAGGTTGAAGGAATGTATGAAAGAAATAATTTCTGAGGAACAAAGAGGATTTGTATTTGGAAGACAAATTTGTAATGTCCCCTTTTCAATGCTAGCTTGCTAAGGAGACCTTTGGCCCAATTTGACTTTTCGTGGGCTAAAAGGGAATACAAGGGAATATTGGATCTTTGTTCAAGTTGCTAAAAGTAACATGTCGGCAACTTCTTTCTAAATTGAGTTATAATACAGAAGGGGGACTGTTGACAATTTTGCCCCCCACAGGGCAAATTGTCACCCCTACACTTCGGAACTTTGCTATGGTGCCAAGTTTGTCTTGTGAATCAGTTTTGGGGTCTTTATATGAGCATTTAAAGCCACCCAAGTGGCCATTTACAGCCAGGTGAATTTTAGTCATTCGGAGGTTTCCAAGGAGCTTGCTTGATTACAGCCAAATGTGCAAATACAGCCAAGATATACAAGCTTTAAGTTTATTTATTTTGTCTTCCCAAGGAATTTTTCAGGTATAGGAGGTGGAATATTTCTTCAGACATTTTGTCCAAGAGAAAGAGCTCTCAAAGAACTGTGTAAAAATCCAAAAAAATGACTAAGTGGCAGTCGTTCAAGGCTTATTTTCTTTGGACTTTTTGTCCGAAAGGAGAAAAGCACAGTTGAGAAGACCGGTTCTCAAGTCAAGAGAAAAGTCCGAAGGAATAAGGACAGTTACAAAAAACCCAGGTGCCCTACAATTCTTCCAAATGACACTTTTGAAGGTAGACATGCCCTTCCGGAGGGCACATGGTTGGTGAAGTGGACCTTTTCAATTCTTTCGAAAGGCACTCCTGGAAGACATAGCACTTGCGGAGGACATCTAGGCGTCGCATAGGGACATTTACAATTTCCCCGAAGGGTATGTGCCCTTGCAGGGAACACTTCAAGCACGAAGAAGACTGGCAAAATTTTGAAGGACAAATTTCATTTTTTCCGAAGAACACCTGCCCTTGCGAAGGGCACTTGGTCGGTGGCAAGACCCTTTCAAAAGTTTCGAAGGGCATTATTTGGAAGCAGAAGCCATTGCGGAGGGCAGAGACATAAGCAAGGACAAAAGCAAAGTTCTCGAAGGGCACTTGCCCTTCGGGGAAAAGATAGCCAAAGGAGACGAATTCCTTCGAACTTTTTGTCCAAAGGAATTCCTTCAGACAAAAAGTCCGAAGATATTCGGGAGGATTAAAACCCTGGGGAAATTTAAAAAAAACAAAAGCAAAGGAGATCCTTCGGAATAATTGTCAAATAGGAAATCCACGGGAATTTGAAGTCAACAAAAGTCCGAAGAAAATCAAAGGGCAGGACATAAGAGCCTAAAAGAATAAACTCGGGAAAATTGGTAAGGAAACGAATTCCTTCGGACTTTTTGTCCGAAGGAATAAGGACAATTTCAAAAAACCCGATAGAAAAGACAAGGGCGTAAGCCAAAGCCAAAAAAGAGAAAAAGAAATGCCAAGCTCGGGAAAGAGAAGAGATAGAGTCCTTCAGACAATTTGTCGGAAGAACGAAAGCTAAAATAAACCATAATTCCCGAATTAAAGTAGAACATGAAAAAAGCCAGAGAAAACATAGAGTGAACTGAGCATGATCAATAGCATGAACAAAGACGTAAGCACAAATAGGACTGAGCCAAAATTGAAGAAGAAAGACAAACGCAGAAATAGAGACATGAGCAAAGATTAAAGCAGAACTGAACATGGACATAAGCATGAACAACGAATAAAACAAACGCAGAATAAAGACAAAGGTAGGATAAACAAAGATCATGCACAGACTAACGTGAGTGACTCTAACGAAGTGAACGCGTTTAACAAAACAAACACACTTCAGTGCTAAAAATAGAAGTTGTCTTGCATGATGAACGAGCAAAGCGTTGAACGTTTCAAACAACCAAAAATTCCATACACGCACTCTCGTTTATCTCATTTGCTCGAAACATTCCAGCGGGTCAAACGTAATTCTTAATTTGGCATTTCCATTGATTTCATGCAAAGGGAGACTTTCAAACGTTCCAATAGTTCGAATGAATTCGACTACTCTTATTTTGAAGTTGACTAGTTTTCAAGTCAAGACATCTATTCGTAGATTTCATGCATCCAAAGCTTGTCTTCTTCTTTTTTCAACGCAAGGAATTTTTATGCAAGACAAAATAGACTTTTGTAAAGGTTGAGTTGGTTTGAGGTTACTCCCTCTCTATTTTCAACGTCAATCTCTTGGCTTGTTGTACATTTCTATATTAATGGCTTTTCAGCCTTGTAATATAATCCTTCTCTTGGTAAAGACCAAACTCTGCCATTGGTGAGTTGTGTAACTGTTGGCCATATTTTGGCCTACATACCAAAATTTTGCCTAAGTATGAGAGGGTGGGCATTCAAGCAAGACTTTACGGTTTACACAGTAGAAGACTTCGGGTTTTTTGGAAGGAGAAGTTTTCGAGCTTTACAATAGACAACTTATTTCACTTTGAGTAATCAACAATTGAAACCTCTCAGCATAAGTAATCCAGGTTGGAAAACCCGAATTACTCTTGACAGTGCAAATCGGGTTTTGAGAAGTGCTTTGCTTATGAAAATTTTATCAACAGAAATAATTCGGGTTGGAAAACCCGAATTACTCTTGACAGTGCAAATAGGGTTTTGAGAAGTGCTTTGCTTATGGAAGTTTTATCAGTAGAAGTAATTCGGGTTTAGAAACCCGAATTACTCAAGATAGTGCATTTAGGGTTTTCCAGGGTGAATGACTTATCTCTTTATATAAGTAACAAGCAATGAAGACTCCGAAGTGGGTGCCAATGAAGAGTCTGAAGGATTCCTTCGGAATAATTGTCAAACACAGAGGAGACTGATATTTTTTCTACAAGATAAAAGTCCAAAGTAAAGAATAAACCAAGGGTCAACAAAATTCCAAAGGAAATGGACCAAACAAAGCCTGCAGTAAGTCAAAGCGAAAAAACCAGAGGCAATAAAGAAGGAAAAGAAAAATTTACAAAATATCCTTCGGACAAAAAGTCCAAAGGAATTCCTTTGGACTTTTTGTCCGAAGGATTCCTTCGGGAAAAATGCAAACAAATCAATGAAAAAGAGCATAAAATAATAAAGCCAAGGAGATAATAAAAGTCCGCAAGAAAACCAGAGATAAATCCAGAGGGCAAGACATAAGAGCCAAAGAGAATAAAATCGAAAAAATTGGCAAGAATGAAATCTGAAGGAATATAAGACCAAGGAGATAGCCAAAAAACCCAAAGATAATATGTACAGGCAAAGAACAATATCCGAAGAAAATTCGAGACTAAAGGAAATCCACAGCAAAAAAAAATATCCGAAAGAATTAGGCTAAGTGAATAGCCAGGAAATCCGAAGAAATATAGACAAAATAATCCGAAAATAGAATCCCGCCAAAAATAGACACAAACAGGAAGACCAAAATAAGAGAAAATACATACGAATAAGGGCTATTTTTGGCAGATTTCTAAGTTTCAATTGACCCACAGTTTGACTAGTCAAAGTCACGTTTCTCCAAACGTTCCAGCAGTCTTAGTAGAGCTTATCTATTGAATCTTAACGTGGATTTCCATGCAAAGAGAGGTGGCCGTTTTAACAAGCCCAACCGTCCACTTTCAAATGCCAAAGAGCTAGTCTCTAATTTTAGACATGGCTCAGCGAATCATGCATAAGCAAAGTCAAACGTTTGAGTCCACCGTCCACTTTTCAACGCAAGGAATTTTCATGCAAAACAAAATAGACTTTTGTAAACTCTGAGTTGGTTTGAATTTACTCCCTCTCTATTTTCAAACGCCAATCTCTTGGTTTTTTGTAATTTTTTATATTAATAGCTTTTCAGCGTTGTAAAAGGTATCCCTCTCTTAGTAAGCCCAGACTCTGCGATTGGTTAGTTGTGTAACCTCTTTAATCTATAGAAGGACTGTACTTTCATAATTTCAAGCGCTAGCATAGTGTACATTCATTCAACAATTTGCATACGTGGTAGATTTCTCTCCCTTCCCAAATTCTGACTCGTACCTAGTTGCTAGCTTATCATGTTATGCAAGTCATGTTCAGTGTTTTATGTCTTTTGTTGAAGCTATAAGTGGATGTTAGGTGGCTGCAAAGTGTCTTGTATCAGACCTCTCTCCATTGTTTTCCCTCACGTTTTTTGTCATTGGATCGAATCTTCTCATGAAATACTTATGCATAGTGATCAATTGAAATCAAAGGTCTTCTTTTTCTCTTGTTTGTTCAGTGTTCAAGGTTCCAAGTAGAGTGGATCAAACATTCTGGTGTATCACCATCATTAGGTAGGATTTCCCCTTCAAGTTTCTTTCTCCCCTTTCCATGGTAGTCTGCAACGCAGAGTAGAGATCCTCATTGATACATCTTACAAAAATCAACCTTCTCTGGAGGTTCTTCTCACCATTGAGGCACCCACCTTCATGAGAAGATCCCATTGTTTCAACTGAAGAGAGGATTAGCCATTTCAGCACGTCTTCGTTTCAAGGTGCAACTTCAAGTTGAAAACAGTTTTTGGCATGCCCAGTGGGACTCGTTTGGAGCTGTTTTTAATGAAATCATAGTTGCAACAACGTTTTTCAAGAAGTATTTGGTGATTCCAAGCTCAGGTGGTTGCTTCTAATAATCTATTCACACTTTCCATGTAAGTATTGCATTATCATGAATGAGTTTTGATGGTTGTATATGAAGAGAATTCCTATGCTATGTTTTCTTATCAACCCAATAATGGATTATACCAGCCTTATCATGATGCCTATGAACCTAATCAACCTTATCAAGAGTATTATCAAAGCTATGTTGAGCCATATCAGTCGTATGAGCAGCCTTGGCTCCAAGAAAGAATGGATGAGATAGAGCTCAAAATACTAGCATATGCGAGGAATGTTTGTTCAAACTCTCAGTATGAAGAAGTGAATGGTCTATTCCAAAATGTGTCCAATGATTCAGAAGAGATAAATGAGCTATGTATTTTTGTATTAGAGAAGATGAAGGCTTGGGACAGGGAAAAAATCAAGTTGAGTCACTTGTCTACAAAGGGTTCTTGTACTCCTTATTCTCACGAGGTTCTTAACCATGCCCAATGTGTGCCAAGGGAGCTTCCTAGTTGGAGTCAAGAGCCTTTTCAAGTGATTATTCATGAGACTAAGCCTTCTTATAGTCCCATTTCTTCACCACTCATCTCTCAAGCACAAGTTGTCCATGAGGATAAGCAGATTTCAGACTTTGAAGAGGTGATGGCCAAGTGGAACGAACAAAATACAAAGGTCTTTAAGAGTTTCTCTTTTCCTCCTCTCTAAAAATCCCTAGATAATTTCATTGTCCTCAAGATTCCAAACCCTGATCATGATCAACCTCCCATGCTTCATTTTCCCATTCAAACAAATGAATTTCAACACCCTCCCACCATCTCCCTTCTTTAGGAGGAGCCTGTTCTTTGGAGGATTGAGAAAGAGGTTGCAACTACAGGTCAAGTTCTTGCACAGTGTGTGGAGGATGCTTCAGATGTGTTTAAGGAAGAATTTCCTATTGATACTTCACTTAAGGTTGTAGTTGAGCATCCAATTATATTTAAGAATGAGAACGATGATCTTGATGTAGAGGAACTCCAAGAGGAGTTGGTGCAGATTGAAGTCATAAATGAGTTACAGGTATCTCCTATTGAGAAGGATCCAGATAGCTTTCAAGTTGATTCAGTTCAAATAGATCAAAATGAGGAACAAAAAGATGATTGGCAATTGTACTTTGAATCTCTACAAGAGATTGAAGAGCTTTGTATGGATATGTTGGCTATTGAAGAGCATGTTTATGAGAAATCTGATCAAGAATCACCTATTCAAGATCATAATACAAATTGGGTTGCCTATTCAAAGCTCCTTGAAGAGTTGGATAAACTTGCAACAGTCGATAAAAAGGGTGTGGCCACTCAAGAACAATGCATAGATGAGATATCAGTTGACAAGGTGGTAGATGACAAGCAGTGCGAAATATATCAGGAAGTACTTGAGTTTGTCTTTGTTGGTGACTGGTTTGTTGTTGATGACTTATTTGAGAAGATGCTAATACAGTTGATGGACAATACAAATGCCTTATCAAGGGTTATGATTGATAAACATCCTGCCTTGCAACTAGTACCATCTCTTGGAGTGACTAAGTTTAAGAATTTCCCTTTTGATCCAGGTGGATCGTGCTTTGTCATAGTTACGTTCTTTGTTAGTTTGTTTTCCTCTAAGTGTTGTTCCAGCACATTAGTTTCGTTCAGTTATGTTCCAATAAGTGCTTGTTTGCACATTTGTTTCTTAGTTTTCCTGCTTTCGTGTGTTTCCCTTCTTATTTTGAAAGAGAAAGGTTACTTCAACCATGATCAGGTGATTTTCAATCAGAAATCAGGGTTTTCATTGTTTTGGGAGTTCAAATAGCATCTATATGGTTTGAGTTCTCAAACATAGCAGGCATGTTTCCCTGCGAGTCGCCAAAAATGTTGGCCATTTTTTGGCCTACATACCAAATTTTGCCTAAGTATGAGAGGGTGGGCATTCAAGCAAGACTTCGGGTTTTACACAGCAGAAGACTTCAGTGTTTTTGGAAGGAGAAGTCTTCGGGTTTTACAAGAGACAACTTATTTCACTTTGAGTAATCAACAATTGAAAACCCTCAGCAGAAGTAACCAGGTTGGAAAACCCGAATTACTCTTGACAGTGCAAATCGGGTTTTGAGAAGTGTTTTGCTTATGAAAGTTTTATCAGTAGAAGTAATTCGGGTTTAGAAACCCGAATTACTCAGGGTAGTGCATTTCGGGTTTTCCAGGGTGAATGACTTATCTCTTTTTATAAGTAACAAGCAATGAAGAATCTGAAGTAGGTGCCAGTGAAGAGTCCGAAGGATTCCTTTGAAATAATTGTTAAACACAGAGGAGACTGACATTTTTTCTGCAAGATAAAAGTCCAAAGGAAAGAATAAACCAAGGGTCAATGAAATTCCAAAGGAAATGGACCAAACAAAGCCCGTAGGAAGTCAAAGCAAAAAAACCCGAGGGAATAAAGAAGGAAAAGAAAAATTTACAGAGAAAGATATCCTTCGGACAAATAGTCTGAATGAATTCCTTCGGACTTTTTCTCCGAATGATTCCTTTGGGAAAAATGCAAACAAATCAATGAAAAGGGGCAGAAAATAATAAAGTCAAGGAGATAATAAAAGACAGCAAGAAAACCAAAGGTAAATCCAAGGGGCAAGACATAAGAGCCAAAGAGAATAAAATCGGAAAAATTGACAAGAAAGAAATCCGAAGGAATATAAGACCAAGGAGATAGCCAAAAAACCCGAAGATAATATATATAGGCAAAGCAGAATATCTAAAGAAAATCCACGACCGAAGGAAATCCGCTGATAAAAAAGAATATCCGAAAGAATTAGGCTAAGGGAATAGCCAGGAAATCCGAGGAAATATAGACAAAATAATCCAAAAATAGAATCTCGCCAAAAATAGACACGAACAAGCAGACCAAAATAAGAGAATATATACGAACAAGGGCTATTTTTGGCAGATTTCCCACAGTTTGACTAGTCAAAATCATGCTTCTCCAAACGTTTCAGCAATTCGAGTAGAGCTTATCTATTGAATCTTAACGTGGATTTCCATGCAACGAGATGTGGGCGTTTTAACAAGCCCAGCCATCCACTTTCAAATGCCAAAGAGCTAGTCTCTAATTTTAGACATGGCTCAACCGATCATGCATAAGCAAAGTCAAACATTTGAGCCCACCGTCCACTTTTCAACGCAAGGAATTTTCATGCAAGACAAAATAGACTTTTGTAAAGGCCGAGTTGGTTTGAGTTTACTCCCTCTCTATTTTCAAATGCCAATCTCTTGGCTTTTTGTAATTTTTTATATTAATGGCTTTTCAGCGTTGTAAAAGTTATCCCCCTCTTGGTAAGACCAAACTCTATCATTGATGAGTTGTGTAACCTCTTTAATCAATAGAGGATTGTACTTTCAGATTTCAAGCGCTAGCATAGTGTACATTCATTCAACAATTTGCATACGTGGTTGATTTCTCTTCCTTCCCAAATTCTAACTCGTACTTAGTTGCTAGCTTATCATGTTATGCAAGTCATGTTCAGTGTTTTATGTCTTTTGTTGAAGCTATAAGTGGATGTTAGGTGGCTGCAAAGTGTCTTGTATCAGACCTCTCTCCATTTTCCCTCACATTTTTTGTCATTGGATCGAACCTTCTCATAAAATACTTAGGCATAGTGATCAATTGAAATCAAAGGTCTTCTTTTTCCCTTGTTTGTTCAATGTTCAAGGTTCCAAGTAGAGTGGATCAAACATTCTGGTGTATCACCGTCATTAAGTAGGATTTTTCCTTCAAGTTTCTTTCTCCCTTTTCCATGGTAGTCCGCAACGCAGAGTAGAGATCCTCATTGATACATCTTACAGAACCAACGTTCTCTAGAGATTCTTCTCACAATTGAAGCACCCACCCTCGTGAGAAGATCCCATTGTTTTAACTGAAGATTGGATTAGCCATTTCAGCACGTCTTCGTTTTAGAGTGCAACTCCAGGTTGACAACAATAACCTCTTCAATCAATAGCACTGTACTTTCAAATTTTGAGTGTTGGCATAGTGTACATTCACTCAACAATTTGCATAGATGGTAGATTTCTCTCCCTTCCCAAATTCTGATTCGTACCTAGTTGCTAGCTCATCATGTTATGCAGGGCATGTTCAGTGTTCTATATGTCTTTTGCAAAAGCTGTAAGTGGATGTTAAGTGGCTGCAAAGTGTCTTGTATCAGAGCTCTCTCCATCGTTTTTCCTTACGTTTTTTTGTCATTGAATCGAACCTTCTCATGAAATATTTATGCATACTGATCAATTGAAATCAAAGGTCTTTCTTTTCCATTGTTTGATTCAGTGTTCAAGGTTCCAAGTACAGTGGATCAACATTTTGGTGTATCACCGTCATTAGGTAGGATTTCCCTTTCAAGTTTCTTTCTCTCTTTTTCATGGTAGATTCGCAGCACAGAGTAGAGATCTATTGATACATCTTACAGAAACCAACCTTCTCTGGAGGTTCTTCTCACCATTGAGGCACCTACCCTTGTGAGAAGATCCCATTGTTTCAACCGGAGAGAGGATTAGCCATTTCAGCACGTCTTCGATTCAGGGTGCAACTTCAGGTTGACAACAGGTACTTCTCTAATTTGATATAAGTAGGCCCTTAATTTAAAAAGTATATTGGAGGGAAAAGGGGTATAAAGTGAGATAAGATCTAATGTTGGGATCTATCAATTATCATACAATCAAATTTCTTATTGTCAAAACACATTTGCTTGGACAATTAGCTTGGAGGATGAAAACCCTCACTTCAATCTTAAAGGACGTAAACTCTTCATACTCAACTGGTGTTCTCATTCAGATACCACGTTTGGGCTTCAAAATCATCATTTCGGCTTCAAGGATCAGTTTGAAGGGCAATGAACCATCATCAACAGCCTTGAAGGGTCAGCGAACCTCTTGGGAGGCCTTTTTAGCCTACACGTAGGACTGTGGAGGATTTGAAGGTGTTGACACAGCAACAAGGCTGGGTGTTAGGGAAACAAACAACAATAAGGGACATTACAAAATCCTTGTTATAATCCTCATTGCACATGAAACTATTCACTCCCTCAACGACAATAAGCAAGCATACTCATAAAACATGATATGATTAAAGCTTATGATAGGGTAAACTGGAAATTTCTTGATCTAGCGCTAGCAAAATTTAATTTCAATAATGAATGCAAGCAGTGGGTATGGAATTGTATTTCAACCCCATCCTTTTCAATACTAGTTAATGAAACACCTATTGAGTTCTTCAAGCCTTCAAGAGGATTAAGGAAAAGGGATCCTCTTTAACACTATCTATTCATCATCATGCCAGAAGCGCTAGGAAGAGATATTAGAGCATCCTTGCTTAGAGGAGATCTAAAAGGTTTAACAATTAGTGTGAATCTTGAAAGTGTCTCACACCTACAATTTGTGGATGACACACTATTACTTGGGGACCCAACAGAGAAGAAAGCCATAGCCTTGAATTCAAACTAGATAAAAATGAAAGGGCGGCTGACCAAAAAGTGAGCCCTTCAAAATCTAAAATTTTGTAATGTCCCCAAATGAGACAATTCAACCAAAGTCAGGGTTTTCTGTCAAACCCTAGAAATTTGGAAAATAACCTTGAAAATTCCAACAAACCGTAGCTGGAAAACAGTTCCACAAATACACCAAACACTTACCCAAACCCTAGGTGCTAAGATTTATTAAAACAAAGATAAATCACAGCTGATATTTTATTCCATTCTCACCATATAAAAATTGTCAAATATTCCAGAATTAAGACACAACAACAAATACATCCTTTGTGGCCCAATATTAATGTCAATCAACTATAATATTATGGAATTATATTATCAAATCAATTATGAATATTCTAAGTTAAATCACAACTCAAAAATGGCCCTAAATTCCTTCCTTTGCAAATTACCTAAGGGAAAAACATATAATAAATGCAAACTCCATGCAGCCCTAAGAATTAGGGATCTTCAAGCATCAAAACTCCAGCATAGCCCTTCATAAAAGGGGTCTTCACTATTCCAGCAACTCATCACCCTCAAGATGACCTCAAATCAACTCCAAACTCTTCCCAAGCAAATCACTAGGCTTGCAAACCCACGTTCAACTTATCCAAGTGATTCGCTGCCCTAGGAGAGGGCTCAATCCACAAAAAAATTGAATATTAAGTGCAAATACAATACCTAAAAGTGGTGCTGACCTAAGTAGGATGGAAGGTTTCCGTCTCCACACCCTTCTACTCTTAAAGGTTTTCGTCTTCAAGCCACCAATCCAAGCGTTACATGCTTAGACATACATTTCATATTCTAAAAATGCCTCCTTAAAGTGGAACCCTCCTTTGATTTTTATAACCAATACTCCAAAAAGAATGCCCAAGATAGGAGGGAAAACCTCATTTTCAAATATTAAAAGAGCATCCTTATAATTCTTACTTTAGACCTTAAGCACCCATGACCCTCAAATGGCCCCAACTTAAGTGAGAATTAGAACAATAAAGCACCTTTTTATCAATTGCTCTTAAGGGCCCTCAAATGTTCCCCTTTCTTTATTTTCCCTTAGCCTTTTGGGAACAACTTAAGGCCAAAGGTATTGTTGACAATTCTTCCACAAGTCAGATTATCTCTCACCATTCAGAAAATTCATGTCTCTAGCCAGAGAAGAAGAGTACATTGTTTTGGTAGGGTCCTTGCTACAAAGGATGAATTCCTTCGGAAGAGTTCATCAAAAAGGCTTTTACTTCAGATAAAGAAAACCTTCAGACTTTTGTCCGAAGGAATTCCTTTGGACAAAAAGTCCAAAGAAATACGGAAGACCAAAGAGACAAAGAAAGTCCGCACAAAAGGCAAGCCAAAGATTAATTCAGAAAAGGGGGCATTTTCAAGAATTCGGAAGGGCAAGGTACCCTTCGGAAGGGTCACTTTCAATATTCCCAAAGGGCACCTACCCTTCGGGAAGGCACAAGACCAAGTCAGAGACCGTTGCAAAAAGCCCAAGTGCCCTCCAATTTTTCCAAAGGGCACGGGCGGAGGACGCTTGGTCAGTTGCGGAGGACACTTGGTCGGTGGAAAGGCACGTTTGAAATCTCGAAAGGCACATTTCGGAAGAAAAGGCAAGGTAAGTAATCCTTCGGACTTTTTGTCCGAAGGAATTCGGAGAAGTATACAAAGAAGACAAGAGACAAAGGCAAAACAAAGAAAATGAATTCTTTCGGACTTTTGTCCGAAGGAATTCCTTCAGACAAAAAGTCCGAAGAAATTCGGAAGCTTGCACAAGACATAAGTCCAAAGAAAAACGAGACTAAGGCAAAGACAGAATCAAAAGAAGGATTAATTCCTTCGGACTTTTTGTCCGAAGGAATTCGGAGAAATAAACCCAACGAAAAAAAACCCGAAGGAATTCCGAAGGCCAGAGACCAAGATAATTCTTGCGGACTTTTTGTCCGCGGGAAAGTGACAAGACGGAAGTCCGAAGGAATAAAGCTTCCGGTGACGTCCCGCAAGCCGTCAAATTTTGACCGCGGGAAGTAACCGTTGAAACCAAGGAGACAACAAGAAATCCGAAATAAATGGAGGCCGACTGTGCAAAAGAGAATAGAAAATAGATAATCCGACGAAAGAGTTGAATATGGAATCCTGCCAGAAATAGACACAAACAGGAAGACCAGAATAAAACGAAATACATGCAAACATCGGAGCTATTTTCGAACATCGGAGCTATTTTCGAACATCAATCAAAGCTTCAGTTGACTAATTATTAAAGTCCTGTTCATCTCCAGTCAGCTCATGCATATGAAGGTCTAAATCAGTTTCAGCAGGAGTCCCAAATTCGAACGACGAGTTGACTAATCCAGATTTAGAGTGGACTAATTGATTAAAACGCCGCATCCACTAGAAGCTTTCCATGCGAAGGAAAATGGTCTCTTCGTCCAACTCAGCTTAAATAATGGTTAACTCAATTTTCAAACGGTACAACTTGGCAATCAAGCAGCTCACGTGGAGTTCTAAATTTAACATTTGCGTAGATTTCCATGCAAAAGGAGGTGGACAATTCATAACAAAGATAAGTTCACTTCATCAAGCGAAGAAGCTTCATGCAAGGACAAAAGGGAAAATATATTTTATTGAAAGGCCAAGTAAAGCCTTGAGTTAACCAAAGTGAATCTTTCTCTTCAAGTTTCTATGCCAATCTTTGGCCTCTTGTAAATTTCTATATAATGGCTTTCAGCCTCGATTAAAGAATCCAACATCTCTTGGTTAGACCAAACTCTACCATTGGTGAGTTGTGTAACCTCTTCGATCAATAAGGACTATACTTTCAGATTTCAAGTGTTGGTATAGTGTATATTTCTTCAGCAATTTGCATAAGTGGTAGATTTCTCTCCCTTCCCAAATTCTGTTTAGTACCTAGTTGCTATATTATCCTTGTGCAGGTCATGTTAAAATGTTCTTTATTGTCTTTTGTTGAAACTATAAGTGGATGCTAGGTGGCCGCAAAGTGTTTTTTATCAGACCTCTCTCCATCGTCTTCCCTCAGGTTTTAGTTATTGGATCGAACCTCCGCATAAAATACTTATGCATAAGTGATTAATCGAAGTCTAAGGTCTTCCTTCTCCCTTGTTCGTTCAGTGTTCAAGGTTCCAAGTTGAGTAGGATCCAAATTCTGGTGTATCACCCCCTTTAGGTAGGATTTCCCCTTTAAGTTTCCATTCTCCCTTTTCCACGGTAGTCCGCAGCGTAGAGTAGAGGTCCTAACTGATACATCATACAGGAACCAGCCTTCTCTAGAGGTTCTCACTATTGAGGCACCCACCCTCGTGAGAAGATCCCATTGTTTCAGCCGGATAGAGGACTGGCCGTTTCGCGCACGTCTTCGAATCAGGGCGCAGCTCCAGGTTGACAACAGGTATCATGAGTGCTTATATCAAAAAGGGGGACATGACAATCCTCCCTAACCAAAATTGCTTGTCCTCAAGCAATTGCAATATCCACGGAGGTGTCCCGACACTTCTTATGATGCATTGTCTACATGTAACTTCTTCCTATAGAAGAGAAGTTCCAAACATATCCCTCATACTGTTGTACCTGTGTTTTGGGGGCTGCCCCCAACTGCCAAACATGACATAACAGCCCTTCAAAGGCTTCCCATGTCCCCATACTACCAACTCTTTCAATACCGAATTGTAGATGATAAGGCTCCTCTCTTCTATGCCCTTATGAAGTGCACTATGTAGCCAATAGTAGCAAAAAGAAATATATCCAAGAAATGACACCTTGCTGCCCCGGATGAAGAGATCCATTTGCTCTTCATTTATTGTGTGCATACTATGGAGGCCACCTTTCAACAAACTTTTGGTAGCTTCTACATGCCACGGTAGACTCATCCAAGTTTGTAACAAAAGAAAAACAAAAAAATTCTTAGAGGACACACTTGGGAAACCACTTTCCACATCTTGCCAACCCCCTTGAATGATTCTTTTCATGTGTGCCACATGTATCATCATTGGCTGCCCTTTCTCCATACTTCCAAACCTATGTGGAATCAAATGTGGGTCCAAAAAGAACTCATTGTGTCCGATGAAAGAGTGTTGTGCTATTCCCTCATTCTTCACCCTTTCCTTATGTAAGTTGCACCTTCGAACATAGGCCTTTTCGGTACTTGGTAGCAGCTATAAATGGATAAAAAAATCAGACCTTTCACCCCTATGAAACGGCTGTAGTAGTGCTCCCAATTCTGATTATTCTGAGTGATGCAACTCAGACCTGATGCATGCACTTTCCCTTGTCAACGTGGGCTGTACTTGGCCCAACAATTTGATTTTTGTGACCTCAATAGGTGGCTGGAATCCCCCTATCAACTCAGAAATTTCTGAGTGAGAAAAATCAGTTCTTACACATGCATTTTCAAACTTGATTGTGAGTGGGTGCATGCGTAAAAGTTCAGACTTTATATGGTTAATTCCAGAATTCCCTGTGGGCTGTACTGAATCAAGAAAATCAGATTTCCAGCCCAGATCATAGGCCTGTCCTTGTCCCCTCAAATCTGAATTTTCTGAGTGATAAGACTCAGATTCCTTATGTGCCTTTTTGCAAGTGGTTGCTTGATAGAATGCTCTCAAAGATTCAGAATGTGTACCTGTGAATAATGGCGTGTCATGTCCCTCTTTTGAACATGAAGCAATTGGAGACGCTTAGCCTCCCTTGTTTCCCAAGGGCTAAGGAAAAAGAGAAAAAGAAAAGGGAAACACTTTGGTTTCTAAGAGTAATTATAAAAAGCACTTTATTATTCTAATTTTCACTTAAGTTGTGTTTTTTTAAAGGTTATGGGAGCCCAAGGACTTAAGTGGAAATTATAAGAGTTACTCTTTTTTAGATTTAAATCAAATCCTTCCCTCCAATTTGGGCGCCACTCTTGGGGAGTGTTTTAAAGGAAAGTGAAGGACCATTTGAAGGATGTTAATTTGGATATTCAAATCTTGGACTTTGAGCATGAAACACTTGAGCCATTGTTCTTCAAATTCAAGAAAAAGACAAAATAAGGTTTTTTTAGGTGGGCGACTTGCTTGTAGAGGTTGGCGACTTGGTTGGGGTTTGTTTTGCACATACTTCGAGGTGATTTTGTGCCCTAAATAATATTTTGATTTTAATGGTATTATTTTTGCACTTAGGCGATTTGATTTGGAAGGGTTTTGACCTTGTTGAAGGTCGTTTCTTGCCCTAATATTATTTTGCAATTTTTATATGATTTTTTTAGCCTTGGACAATTTGGAAAAAGGCCCTATTTGAGGGTTTGAGGTCAAATATCGATTCTAAAAATATTCTAGAATTTTCTAAATTATTCTAAATATTTATTGTGGTAAATTTAGCTTGTTGGTAAAGGAAAAACATCATAAAAAAATATTTAATTGCAACTATATTTTTTTTTATTAATTTTGAAGACCTATTGAAGGTGAAACTCCATAGAATTTGTTATCAAAGGGCTGCCATAAATCATAAATATTTTCTGAACCTAAGTGCCTAGGGTTTGGAGGGCTAATGTGGATTTTTGAAGGGTTAATCTTTGCTGAAAGGGTTCACAATTGATTTAAAGGATTTAACATATTTTTATGCTAATTTTGGAGTGTGTTTATAGCTAGGGTTTGTTGCGGTAAAAATCAAAAAAAAAAAAATTGCTAAGGTTTTACATAAAAATCAGTTTTCAAAGAATTTGTCCAATTTGAAGACATTGCAGTGGTATCAGAGCCAATTTTTTGGCCAGCTATAGGGTGTGAGTGACTTCGATGGATTGGCAACTTAGGTTTTTGCCAAAAGATGAATACAAAGATCCCATTCAAAAAATAGCGATAAAGATAAGATAAGATAAATATATTAATGTCCAACAAGTGACCACAAAAGTAGGTCAATGGGACTGCAAAGCCCGTAGAAGGCAGATACAAAGATGACAATAGATGAATCCATGGATAAATTGTTGCAAGCCATAGAGAATTATTAGAGGGAACTAAAGGCACTAAGTCCCAAGGATGTGGCAAAGTCTATGGGGTTAAGCCCTAGACCTCAAAAGTCTCTTTTAGAAGAAGAGAAGATTGAATTACATATGAATGATGGGCTTCAAAAATTAGAAAATTTGGGGCAGCGAATAATTGAATTTTTTGAGCCACAAGAACTAAAAATTCAAGGGCAACTTAGTGAAGGTTTTCAACAAGTTATGGAACAACCAATGGGGTTGCAAGTGGTAGACACTAAAGTAGAAGTAACAGAGAAATCATAACTTCCAAGGGTAGAGCAAGGAGAAGTTGTCTAACAACTTCATGAGCAACCAAAAGATCCAAAAGAAAATTTGGATATAGATAAGGAATCCATAATGGAAATGTATGTCATGAAAGAAAATTTTGCATTATTTTTTATCACAAATCATTTTCTTTGCCTAATTTCAAATTTTAAGAGGAAGATTGGAAGAAACAATTGTTGTTAACTCTTAAAAAGGAGGCCCAAGTCCTAACATGGTTGGACAAGGCAAAGGGATCCCTTAAAGGGGATATGCCAAATAAAAAAGGGGAACACTTGAAGGCAACGGTTGCTAAGGTTGATTTGCCTACAATCAAGTATGCAATGGAAGCAACAAAATCAGAAGGGGCAAATGTTAATATTGATATTGCCAACAAGGAGAAAGAGATGGAGAGCTCTAATTGGAGAAGGGAATTCTCCCATGTAAATTCAAGGATCGGACATAACAAATTTCTAACATGGTTGTGGGATCTAGTATCATTAAGAAAATCACTTGCAATGGCCAAGAGAAATACAAGGGATCCTCTAATTTCCGTGCATGGGCAGCCAAGTAGAGGTGGTAGAAACCACCCAACTTCATGTTTTAAAATCTTGAGAAATTCTAAAGAGGATGAAGGTAAAAGAGAAGAAAAAGGTGGGCAAAGTTAGCGAATGCAACACTTAGAAAATCATGAGAATTTTAGCATATTACAGCCCTAAACAAATTCTGGAATTATTTGTGCCAAGTCTAATTTTATTGACTCAAAAACTTCTGAGTTAGAGGAACAACTCCAGCAACCTGTTCGGGGCCAAAAGGTGGGAAATTGGAACATACTACAGCCCACATGGAGAAGGAAAAAGGTGTCAATCAAGTCTGATTTTCGTCACTCAGAAAATTCGGAGATTTGGGTGCAATTCCAGCGACTTCATGAAAATGAAAAGACTGAGTTTTTTGTACATTTACAGCTGCTATCAACTTCTGAAAATGTTTGTGTTCAAAGGGCACAACTTGAATGAATGAAGGGTGAAGGATGAAGGTATGATACAATACTTTTTTTATCATAATGAATTCTCTGTGAACTCACATTGGGTTCCACATATGCATGAGAGTGTGGAGAAAGGGCAGCCAATGATAATACATATAGCACCCCTGAAAGAATTCATCCAGGAAAGTTTGCAAGTTGTTGAAATTTCTTTCCAAGGTATGTTGTTCAAGGAATCCAATTTTGCCAATTGTTTACAAGCTTGGAAAGTTTTTCCAAGACATGTAAGAGCCACCAAAGAATTTTTGAAGAGTGGCCACATTAGTATGCACACATCTGTCAAATCGGGGCAGCAAGGTATCACTTTCCAAATCTTTTTCCTTTGGCAGCTCTAGCTCTTTTTGTATAGTGTTTGTGTTCATATTGGCATCCTTGAAGAATATAGATATATAGAGCACATGGGAGGTCAACTTAGTAGTGAATTGATTGTCTTTTGGGGGTAATTGCATGGTTGTACATCACATATACAGCCTACATATCAGCAAGTACAAGGTTGTTGTTGGGATAATCCTCTTCTTGATGGGGGGTCAATTGAGTTCAGTGGCCAAAGATGAAATGGCAGCCCTTATGAGGAAGTTCCTAGTCCTTATGGAGCTTGAAATGACCAGATTGGAAGATGGCTTGGAGAAGGTTAATGACTGTTATTGGTCTCACATGGAAAACTACAGCAAGGGCAGCCATTGGTGTGAAAGAAGAAAGGTTGGATGGTGTTAGTATGGTACTATTGTCAACCTAGAGTTGCACCCTGAAACGAAGATGTGCTGAAATGGTTAATCCTCTTTCCAGTTGAAACAATGAGATCTTCTCACGAGGGTGGGTGCCTCAATGGTGAGAAGAACCTCCAGAGAAGGCTGGTTCCTATAAGATGTATCAATACGGATCTCTACTCTATGTTGTGGACTACCATGGAAAAGGAAGAGAAACTTGAAGGGGAAATCCTTCCTAATAATGGTGATACATCAGAATGTTGATCCACTCTACTTGGAACCTTGAACACTGAATCAAACAAGAGAAAAAGAAGACCTTTGATTTCAATTGATCACTATGCATAAGTATTCCATGAGAAGGTTCAATCCAATGACAAAAACGTGAGGGAAAACGATGGAAAGAGGTCTAATACAAAACACTATGCGGCCACCTAACATCCATTTACAGCTTTAGCAAAAGACATAAAACATTGAACATGACCTGCATAACATGATAAGCTAGCAACTAGGTGCGAATCAGAATTTGGGAAGGGAGAGAAATCCACCACGTATGCAAATTGTTGAATGAATGTACACTATGCCTGCACTTGAAATCTAAAAGTACAATCTTATTGATTAAAGAGGTTACACAACTCACCAATGGTAGAGTCTAGTATTACCAAGAGAAGGATGGATTTTACAAGACTGAAAAGCCATTAATATAAAAAATTACAAAAAGCCAAGAGATTGGCATTGAAAATAGGAGAGGAAGTTAACTCGTCATTAGCCCAAGTCCAAATTGCATTGCATGGATCTTCCAAAGTTGTCTTTATTTGGCTTATACCTCGCTGTCTTGCATGAAGAATCTTTGGCGTTGAAAAAGAAGAAGAAGACGAGCTTTGGATACATGACACCTACGAATAGATGTCTTGACTTGAAAACTAGTCAACTTCAAAACAAGAGTAGTCAAATTTACTCGAACTGCTGGAATGTTTGAAAGTCTCCCCTTTGCATGAAATCAATGCAAATGCCAAATTAAGAATTGTGTTTGAACTGTCGGAATGTTTTGAGCTTTGAGACAAACGAGAGTGTGTGCATGGAATTTTTGGTTGTTTAAAATGTTCAATGCTTTGCCCGTTCATCATGTAAGACAACTCTTTTCAGAACTGAAGCATACTTGTTTTCTTAAACATGTTCACTTCGTTGGAGTCACGTTAGTCTGTGCATGATCTTTGTTCATTCTCCCTTTGCCTTTATTTTGCGTTTGTTTTATTCGTTGTTCATGCTTATGTCCATGTTCAGTTCTGTTTCAGTCCTATTTGTATTTTCTCTGACTTTTCCCGTGTTCTGCTTTAATTCGAGAATCGGGCTTTATTTTAGCTTTCGTCGTTCGGACAAATTTGTCCGAAAGACTCTCTGTCCCTTCTCTTTCTCGGGCTTGGCATTTCCTTTTATCTTTTTGGGCTTTGGCTTACGCCCTTGTCTTTTCTATTGGGCTTTTGTCCTCACGAATTCTTTCAGATTTTTTGTCCAAAAAAAGTTTGAAGGAATTCGTTTCCTTGCCAATTTTCCCGAATTTATTCTTTTAGGCTCTTATGTCTTTCCCTTTGGTTTTCTTCGGGCTTTTGTTGACTTTTATTTCTATCGGGCTTTTTTTCCAGGTATATCCTCCGTCGAACCTTTTCCTTGAATTCCTTCGGACTTTTTGTCCGAAGGACTTTCAGACAAATAGTCCGAAGGAAATTCTTTTCCGTTCGAAGTGTCCCTTGCTTTTATGAAGGTGCCCTCCGCAAGGGCTTTTGCTTCCCAAAATTGCCCTTCGGGTTTTTTGATTTGGTCTTGTTAGTCGCCTTGGTGCCTTCCGCAAGGGCAAGGTTCTTCCAGAAGTGCCCTTTAAAAGAATTGTAAAGGTCCACTTCACCGATCAAGTGCCCTCCGCAAGGGCTTTTTGTCCTCAAAAGTGCCTTTCGAAACTTTTGAAAGGGCCCTGCCACTGACCAAGTGCCCTCCGCAAGGGCTTTTTTGCCTTCAAAAGTGCCCTTCGGAAGAATTGAAGGGCACTCGAGCTTTTTGAAGGGCACCCGGGCTTTTTGAAACTGTCCTTCGGAACTTTTTTCTTGATTTGAAAACCATAAAGTGAACCAACCCGAAGGGTTACATACCCTTCGAGACTTTTGAATTGGACCTTCCCGAGGGGCAAATGCCCTTCGGGTCTTCTCAACTGTGTTTTTCTCTTTTCTTTCAAACAAAAAGTCTGAAAAAAATGAGCTGTGAACAACTGCCACTTAGTCATTTTTTTGGACTTTTACACAGTCCTTTGAGAGCTCTTTCTCTCGGACAAAATGTCCGAAGAAATAGTCCACTTCTTATAGCCCAAACAAATTCTTTGGGAAGACAATAACTAAACTTACAGCTTGTATGTCTTGGCTGTATTTGCACATTTGGTTGTTATCAAGAAAGCTCCTTGGAAACCTCTGCATGACTAAAATTCACCTGGCTGTAGATGGCCACTTGGGTGGCTGTAAATGTTCATTTAAGGACCCCAAAACTGATTCACAAGACAAACTTGGCACCCTAGCAAAGTTCCGAAGTGTAGGGGTGATAATTTTCCATGTAGAAGGCAAAATTGTCAACATTTTTGGCGACTCTGTTGGGAAGCATGCCTACTATGCTAGAGAACTAAGACCATATAGATGTTATTCGAACTCCCCAATGGTGAACCTGATTTCTGACTGAAAATCTCCTCCTGACCTTGGTTGAAGTAACCTTTCTCCCTCAAAAAGGAAGGAAAGAACACAAAAGTAGGAAAACTAACTAAGAAGCAAATGTGCAAACAAGCACTTATTGAACAAAACTGAAACAAACTATTGTGCTTGAACAACACTTGGAGGAAAGCAAAAACAACTATGTACATAGAGCTTTGCTCTTCAATAACAATGTTTCAAATGTATCCCATTGACTGGGATTAAAATCTCTTGGCCGTCCATCTTAGCAAGTTGGAAGGCGTTGTGGGATTTGCAGCTGGAGATCGTGTATGGGCTACTCCAAAGGGAATCAAACCTGGTTTGGCTCGATCTTCATCCCACTTGAAGACCAAATCTCCTTCATTGAAGCTTTGTGGGGAAGCTCCTTTGTCAAACGTTCTTTTCACTTGCCTAATGAATTTCCATGGCTAGCATGGATTGATTTTTTGTCTCTTCCAACTCCATAAGCTCTGCATCCCTGATTTCCATAGGCTCATTCTCCAACAACTCAAGTTGATACATTAGTTCTAAAGCTGGAAACTCAAAAGAAATAGGTAACCTTGCTTCCTTACCATAGACTAGCTTGTATGGAAAGTTGGCTATTGACCTCTTGTAGGTGATCCTATCAGCCCATAGAGCTAACTTCAACTTGAGATGCCATTTTCTTGTGGATAATAGTTCGATGAAGTGCTGAGATAAACTCCGTGTTGGACAGCCCATTGGGTGATCCTAGATCCCACAAAAGCCATTGTATTGTCAGAAATAATGGTTGAAGGAACTCCAAACCTAGTAAGCAGATCTTCATAGAAATCAAGAACATAGTTTTGTTTGTTTCTTTTAATGCAATTGCTTCCATCCAACGTGTGAAGTAATCCGTCGCTGTTAGAATCCACTTATGCCCTGAACTCGAAGGAAGATT
The DNA here is from genome assembly GCA_037957365.1 of Torreya grandis. Classification (NCBI taxonomy): domain Eukaryota; kingdom Viridiplantae; phylum Streptophyta; class Pinopsida; order Cupressales; family Taxaceae; genus Torreya; species Torreya grandis. The sequence continues at coordinate 4,764,047 of JARHVA010000012.1, forward strand.
AATTAAGACCAATAAAGTCCAATTCCCACTAGACAAAACGTTGATCCACTGCAACTGGCTGAAGGGGCAGGGCTGCAAGTTTAACTTTTTCTACAAACATAGCACATTGTTTGCACTTCCTAACTCATGTATGACTATTGCCAAATATTGTAGGCCAATAGTACCCACCTCTCATGATTTTAAGTGTTGTAATTCTTGTGGAAAAGTGTCCACCATGTCTATCATGGAATTCTTCAAGTAATCTTTGAGTTTGGCTTGGTTCCACACACCTTAGTAACATTCCATTAATATCATTTTTGAACAAAACACCGCCAAGGAGCAAGAATGGAATTGATTGCAATTTGAAATACCTTCTTTTTGAAGCACTTAGGTGAGAAGGGTAAAAACCATCTTGCAGATAGCTTACCAGATCACGAAACCAGCTGGACGATGAGGTGTGAACAACAATCTCTTCATCATTTGACACTAAAAATTCATTAGTTTCTTGCAAGCCCTGAACTAAATGCTCACAAAGTCCTTTGCCTCTAACCAGCTTTGTAACCTTAATTTCCATGTCATATTCCATTACCTTGGTTATCCAACCAGCTCTCTTCTCATTTATGTCTTTGTTCAAAAGAAATTCTTTGATGCTTGGATGAGCAACCATTAAATGTATTTTATTATTAGACAATGAGTGCCTAAATTTCTTCAGAGATCTTATAACTGAAAGGACATGCTTTTCAACAAAAGAATACCTTGTTTCATATTCTTCCAAGCCTTGACTATAGAAAGCTATTAGTTGTTCCAAATCTTCATGATTTTGTTGCATAAGAATACCTGAAATGTTGTTCACATTAGCATACATATACAGAATGAAATCTTTCATAAAATCTGGATTTAAAAGCGTAGGAGCACTTGCTATGGCTTTCTTAACATCTTCAAACCCTTTTACTCCCTCCTTGGACCAACTGAAGTTCTGATTTTTTTTTAGCATCGTTGTAAGTGGTTTAGCTACAGTAGCGAAATCTGAAATGTATCTCCTTATAAAATTAATTTTTCCAAAGAAACTTTGCAAAGCCTTTTTGCTCTTAAGCAAGGAGAGTGCAAGAATGGATTGAATCCTTTAAAAATCTATGTTTAAACCGTGCTTTGAAACATGTCCAAGAAGCTTACCTTCATGAACTAAAAATACACACGTTTTGGGATTTAGAGATATCCCAAATTGCCTACACCTTTCAAAAATTTGCTTGAGATGAACCATGTGATCTTCTGCACTTTTTGAAAACACTATTATATCATCCAAATAAACAAGCACAAACCTATTAAGAAGGCCTTGGAAGGTCATATCCATGGCTCTCTGAAAGGTTGCTCCAACATTAGACAAACCGAATGGCATCTTTCTGTATGCAAATGTCCCCCATTTAGTCGTGAGGTTGTGTTGAATTGGTCCTCTTCTTTGACCAAAATCTAATTGTAACCACTATATCCATCTAACAAAGAAAACCTCTCTAAACCTGCAACAAGCTGTAAAATTTGTTCCATTGATGGCAATAGATAGTGGTCTTTAAGCGAAGCCCTATTTAAATCACATAAATCAACACACAAATGAATCTCACCATTCTTTTTTTGTACTAGAACGAGGTTCGCCACCCAAGTTGAGTGCTTGATTGAAAATATAATCGCTAATTCTATGTGCTTGTGAAGCTCAGCGCTCATCAAAGGCTCAAGCTTTGGATTGATTGGCCTTTGTCTTTGTCTCACTGGTTTAGTTTCATTTTCTAACTCAATGGTGTGTTGAGCCAAACTTGGATCAAAACCTTTGAGATCACTATAAGGCCATCCGAATATATCAGCAAAACCCGTGCATAAATCAATGAAAGCTTTCTTTTGTGGAGTGCATACCTTACCCAATTTCAAAATTTTACCAGCTGCAATCTCTACATTGGCATAGTGCTCTTCCTTTGTTGACAAGGATGGTTTCTCTTTCCTTAGCTCATCATTTTCACTGAAAATATTTTCAAGAGTGACCAATCCCTTGGGTAGCCTATTCATTTTCAGTTGTACAATCTGATCACCATACTGTTGTAAGTGTTTTGACTGATTTCTTACAGAAAACTCAGCCTCTTCCTGCAAAAATCTCACAATTTGATTGTCATTTTCAAACACCTGTCAATTATCTTGGTTATCCAGAACAGAAGGCCTTACAACTACCTTTATATGTGACTGAAAAATGTCACTTTTTATATCAACTGGAATGTTAAATTGTGCCCCAACAGCAGCCAACCTATCAGCATGTTTATTCCTATCTCTTGGTATTCCCTGAATATTAAAACACTGAAAATCTTCAAGTAAATCTCAAACTCTGTGTCTGTAAGATTTAAGCAACAGATTCTTGCATATATTCAAACCTCTTACTTGGTGAACTACAAGTTCACTATCTCCAAACACTTGCAAACAATTTACTTTCATCTTTCTAGGCCACTGCAAACCGTGAACTAGTGCTTCGTATTCAACAACGTTGTTTGAACAGCGAAACTGAAATTTAATAGAGGAGAAATACTTTTGTTCTGTAGGAGAAATTAACATCATTCCAACTCCAGTGCCATGCTTATTTCTTGATCCATCAAAGTACAATTGCCACAAGCCTTCATTAGATTCGTTTTCTTTGACTATCGTTGGAATTGGTGCATCATTCTCATAAAAACAATACACACCAAGACCACCTTCAATCAGCTTGTAGGGATCATGCTCATGCTAGGTAGAAGCCCACTTATCAAGAAACAAATATGGAACTCCATCCAAAGACGAGTCCTTTTCTACATCACTAGTTTGTAATATTTCATCTGAAATGATACAATTTGCATTGACCACATTTGATGTATAAGGCTCAATATGAAAACGTGCAATAGGCTCTAAATGAATTGTTACTTTTGGACCATACCTGGTTTTGAATAGCTAATAGGTCCAATCCGCTGATAAATATCTCCCAATCTTTGAGGTGAAGTCCCTTGAAAGGCACATAGCGAAATAAGGAGGCAAGTCCACCACTACATCCTGTTGAATAGTAACATTATGACAAGCATGTAATGTCAATTTCAAATCTTTGATAATGCCTACCGTCTTTGTTGGTGAACCATCCAACTGCAATACCCCTTTAGTATTTGGCTCATAAACAAGGCCGAGCTTGTCTGCAATCTATTTGGGCATTACTGTATTGCTAGCTCCACTATCCACCTATTGACAATTCTTCCACAGAGCAAAAAAAATCGTCAATCTTACTATTCGGAAGATGGTCTAATGGTACCAGTTTGTCTTGTGAATCAATTTTGGGTACGGAATAATGAAAAGGAAAAGGTTTTGCAAAGTTCAATCAAGCCTAAATGCATACCTACAACGACCCAAGGAGGCATCTATAGCCAGGTATATGCCAAGGAAAGAGCCTACAGCCAGATAAAGTTTTGGTCATTCAAAGGATTCGAAGGGGCGTTCTCGTTTTCAGATTTGGCAATGTCCACCTACAGCCATCCTTAAGGTTAACCTACAACCCTGTAGGTTCGCTTATGAATGAAGGCGAGTGTTTTCTTTCGGACACCTACTAGAAAACAGATTTGTTTTTAAGACTTACAACAACTATTCTCTTTCCCAAGTGCTTTCTTTCCAAAGTGTTGTCTTCTCAAAATTTTGTCGAGCTAAGAGATGGACAATTTCCTCGGACTTTTTGTCTGAGAGAAAAGATTTTTCAAAGGACTTGGGAGAAGTCCGAGAGAATTTCAAAGGGACAATTTACAAAGTATTCAATTTCTTCGGACTTTTTGTCTGAAGGAATTAAGGAGACAAAAAAACCGGGTTCCCTACAAAAAGCCTGGGTGCCCTACAAAAAACCCGGGTGCCCTTCAATTCTTTCAAAAAGCCAATTCCGGAGAGACACAAGCCTTTGCGGAGGGCACTTGGTCTATGATAGGACCTTTCCAATTTTCCCGAAAGGCACAGAGGAAGGACACAAGCCCTTGCGAAGGGCACTTGGTCGGTGGCAGGGCCTTTCCAATTTTCCCGAAGGGCATTTGGCCGGTGGTAGAATAAAGACAAAGGACACTAATTCCTTCATCCGAAGAAATTCGGGACAAAGAAAAACCCGATGGAAAATACACAAAGGCAAAGAGGAAAAGAATTGGAGGAAGGATATCCTTTGGACTTTTAGTCCAAAGGAATTCCTTCGGACTTTTTGTCCGAAGGATTAATTCGGGAAAATTGCATAACAACAAGTCCGAGAGAATATACCCCGAGGAAATACAACCAAAGTAAAGCTAGGGAGATAAACAGAAAAGTCCGCGGGAAACAAAATTTCAAACGAAAATTTCGAAGAAAATCAAAGGGAATAAGCCAAGAAGGAAATCCAAAAGGTCCGCAAAAAAACAAATGTCCGTAGAAAATAAAAATCCAAGACCAAGGTGAAGTCAACGAAAAGCCAGGAAATAAAATCCGCAGACAAGGCAAGACAGAATTCCGAAGGAATAATTGGACTTGGACAAAAAATAGAAGTCCGCAGAAAATGAACATGAACATACAGACCAAAATAAAAGGAAAATCCATGCAAGCAAAGGCTATTTTCGATTGACCGGTCAAAGCTTCAATTGATTGGTTGTTGAAGTCAAGTTCATCTCCGAATCAACTCGTGTTTTCAGACGTTCCAACTCAGCATCCAACGTTTCAATTCGAGTTCTAATTTTAGCATGGCGTGGATTTCATGCATGCTCTCGTTATCTCATGCTTTCAAACGATCAAACGGCTCAAGAAGAAGTCCATATGTGGAGGTGGGCGTAGCATTTTTGCATGATAAGAGCTTGACTTTCAACAAACTCACCATCCATTTCCTCTAACGCCAAGGAGCTTCATGCAAGGCAAATAGACTTTTTGTAAAGGCTGAGTTGGACGGATTTAGCCTCTCTCCTATTTTTCAAACGCCAACTCTTGGTTGTAATTTTCTATATAAGTTGGCTTTTCAGCGTTGAATTGTACCCCTCTTGGCAAGACCAAACTCTACAATTGGTGAGTTGTGTAACCTCTTCAATCAATAGGACTGTACTTTCAGATTTCAAGTCCTTACATAGTGTATATTCATTCAACAATTTGCATATGTGATAGATTTCTCTCCCTTCCCAAATTCTGATTCATACCTAGTTGCTAGCTTATCATATTGTGCACGTCATGTTCAGTGTTTTATGTCTTTTGCTGAAGTTGTAAGTGGATGTTAGGTGGCTGCAAAGTGTCTTGTATCAGACCTCTCTCCATCGTTTTCCCTCATGTTTTGGTCATGGGATCGAACCTTCTCATGAAATATTTATGCACATTGATCAATTGAAATCAAAGGTCTTTTTTTTCCCTTGTTTGATTCAGTGTTCAAGGTTCCAAGTAGAGTGGATCAACATTTTGGTGTATCCCCGTCATTAGGTAGGATTTCCCTTTCAAGTTTCTTTCTCCCTTTTCCATGGTAGATTCGCAGCACAGAGTAGAGATCCATTGATACATCTTACGGGAACCAGCCTTCTCTGGAGGTTCTTCTCACCATTGAGGCACCCACCCTCGTGAGAAGATCCCATTGTTTCAACCAGAGAGAGGATTGGCCATTTCAGCACATCTTCGATTTAGGGTGCAACTCCAAGTTGACAACAATTGCTTCGAGGGAGATTTTCAGATAGAGCCAGCCTTATCCAAAAAGCAGTGACTCCATGTCCAATGGATCAGATGAAGCAAAAGTGTTGGGTTCGTCAAAGCATAGCAGGCATGCTTCCTTGCGAGTCACCAAAATGCTGGCCATTTCTTGGCCCCCATATCAAAATTTGCCTAAGTATGAAAAAGGGAACTTTCAAGAAAGAAAATGGCAAGTCTTTGGGAGACTTCGGACTTTCGGTAGCCCATGACATAAGTGCCTTCTTAAGTTGCAGCATGCCAAAGTTTCGAAGTAGCAAGTAGCAGGCTCTTAAAACCCCGAATTGGTCTTGAGCAGAAGGGTTTGATTTTTCTCATTGGGAGGACTTCAAGTTTTCCAGCAGTGACCACTTCGGGTTTCTGGGGCAGCGCAACTTACTCCACTCCATGAGTAATCAGTTGTAAAAAATCCAGAAGTAGGAAGGTTCAAAAGTCTGAATTACTCATGGTAGTGCAAATTGGGTTTCCAAAAGTGCTTTACTTATGAATGTTTTACGAGTAGAAGTCATTCGGGTTCAAAAACAAATTACTCTGGGCAATATAAATCAGGTTTCTAGGGGTACACGACTTCTTTCTTTTTAGAAGTCGCAAACAATCAAATGTCCGAAGTTGCAAGCAATGAGAAGTCTAGATTGCGGGAAACTAACCAAGCAACATTCGAAGCGGGAAAAGGAGAAAGAGCAGGAACCCGAAACAATTCCCATGGACATTTTGTCCGTGGGAAATTCACTAAGCAAAAGCGCCGAGAGAAAGGGACGGTCACGAAGTCCTGAAGGGCAAGTGCCCTTCAGCAAAGGTCATCCAAGGCGAAAATGGGGCACTTACAAAAGCCGAAAGGCAACATTGAGATTTTGCCCAGGAAAGGAAAGGAGAAAGAAACCTTCAGACAAAAAGTCCGAAGGGTCCAAAGGAATTCCTTCGGGAATTTTGCTCGAAGGAGAAAGCCGAAAGAGAGGCCCGCAAGAATAAAGTCCGAAAAACTTTGGAAAGTAAAGTCCAAAAGACTTCGAGAAACCAAGTCCGAAATACTTTGTCAAAGAAAAGTCCGAAGACTTCAATCAGAAGGAGTCCAAAAGCTTGGGAGAGGCAAAGTTTGAAAGACTTCACTAGGGCAAGGTCCGAAAGGCTCGCAAAGGACAAAACCCGAATACTTCGGAAAAACAAAGTGAGAAGACTTCAACAAGCAAAAACCCGAAATACACAGCAAGGAGCAAATCGGGTTTCTAACGCTGCATGACTTAACAAGCTCAATCCAACGACACGAGTCAAGGATCCGAGGCAGCATCCAACGACCAATCAACACAGGACAGGTGGCACAAACATGACCAATTAGAGCGGGAGAGTCCAAGCGGCTAGTAGATAGAGATTTAATGAAGTTTCTCCTCCTTCAACATGGCCATCGACAAACAGCTGTTCAGTTTAAATATAGTGTGGCTCGGACAGGGTAAAACAGATGGAGACCTCTTCTTTAATGGGACACATGAAAATGAAAGTGACCATGCCGTTTTAAATGCAAAATTCATTTCAGCCGCACAAGGGATGTTCCAGCTGCTTGTAGCATGGCTCTTTAGATATACCTGTTGACAATTTTGCTCCCACAGGGCAAATTGTCACCCCTACTATTCGGAACTTTGCTATGGTGCCAAGTTTGTCTTGTGAATCAGTTTTGGGGTTCTTAAATGTGCATTTTCAGCCACCCAAGTGGCCATCTACAACAATTTGAAAGGATTTTCCTCCTCTTCTAAGCATCACGTATAGCCAAAAGCCAAGACATACAAGCTGTAAGTTCATTTATTTTGTCTTCCCAAGAATTTTTTTGGGCTATAAGAGGTGGACTATTTCTTCGGACATTTTGTCCGCGAAAAAGAGCTCTCAAAGCACTGTGTAAAAGTCCAAAAAAATGACTAAGTGGCAGTTTCGTTCAAAGTTTATTTTCTTCGGACATTTTGTTTTAAGGAAAAAGGGAAAAGAACAGTTGAGAAGAGCCGAAGGGCACCTGCCTTTCAGGAAGGTCCAACTCAAAAGTCCCGAAGGGTATGTACCATTCGGGTTGGTTCACTTTATGGTTTTCAAGTCAAAACAAAAGTTCTGAAGGACAGTTACAAAAAGCCCGGTTGCCCTACAATTCTTCCGAATGGCACTTTTGAAGGCAGACATACCCTTGCGGAGGGCACTTGGTCGGTGGCAGAACCCTTTCAAACGTTCTGAAAGGTACTTTTGAGGACAAAAAGCCCTTGTGGAGGGCACTTGGTTAGCGAAGTGGACCTTTACAATTTTTCCGAAGGGCACTTATGGAAGAACCTTGCCCTTGCAGAAGGCACCCAGGGGACAGACAGGACCAAATCAAAAAGCCCGAAGGGCATTTTTGGGAAGCAAAAGCCCTTGCGAAGGGCACCTTCATAAAAGCAAAGGACACTTCAAACGGAAAAGAATTTCCTTCGGACTTTTTGTCCGAAGGAATTCAAGGAAAAGGTCTGACGGAGGATATACCCGAGAAGAAAGCCCAATAGAAATTTAAAAAAACAAAGGGAAAGAAGGAAAATGATAAATTTTAAGGAAATCCTTCGAAATAATTGTCAAACAAGAAATCCGCAGTAATATGAAGTCAACAAAAGTCCAAAGAAAACCAAAGGGCAAGACATAAGAGCCTAAAAGAATAAAGTCAAGAAAACTAGCAAGGAAAAAGTCCAAGGAAATTAAGATGAAGCCAACCCAGAAACCCAAGGAAAATAAAAGCCAAGAAAATTCACAGCTTCAGAAAAATAGTCAACAGAAAAGTCCGAGGGAATGGAATGAAAGGAAGGGTCAACAGGAGATAGACCAAGGAAAGAATTAAACCAAAAAAGAATCAACGGAAAAAGTCCGAGGAAAAATACAGCCAACAATATGTCTAAAAGAAATTAAAAGGTAGAGATACCAAAAAGTCCGCAGGGCACAACATAAAATCCGAAGGAGAAGACCAAGGAAATAAGTCCGAATAAAATAGTAAGGGCAAGACAGGTAAAATCCACAGGGGAATTACAGATCCGAAGGAAATAAGTCAACAATAAAATCCACAGACATAAAAGCCAAAGGCAAGAATTCCAATGAAATAAGAAGACCAAGGAAAACTTAGCCAAGAGAATTCCGAAAGAATTGTGCAAAGGGGACAGAAAATAGATAATTTGCAGGAAGTTAGAACAAGATAATCCCGAGACTAAATATAGATAAGAAAATCCGAATATAGAATCCCACCAAAAATAGACAAGACACGAACAGGCAGACCAAAACAAGAGACGGAGTCAACGTGGAAATCCATGCAAGCAAAGGCTATTTTCGGTTGACTGGTCAAAGCTTCAATTCTTTGGTTGTTGAAGTCAAGCTCATCTCTTGGTCAAACTCGTGCTTTCAAACGTTCCAACTCAGCTTCCAACGTTTCAATTTGAGTTCTAATTTTAGCATGGTGTGGATTTCATGCATGCTCTTGTTTATCTCATTCTTTCAAACGATCAAACAGCCCAAGAAGAAGTCCATATTTGAAGGTGGGCGTAGCATTTTTGCATGATAAGAGATTAGCAGCCCAACATTAGCCACTGTCCACTTCAACGCCAAGGATTCTTCATGCAAGATAGCCAAGTATAAGCCAAGGAAAGACAAATTTGGAATACTCATGCAACGCAATTTGGACTTGGACTAATGAAGAGTTAATTTCCTCTCATATTTCCAATGCCAATCTCTTGGCTTTTTGTAATTTTCTATATTAATGGCTTTTCAGCGTTGTAAAATCCATTCCTCTCTTGGTGAGACCAGACTCTGCCATTGGTGAGTTGTGTAACCTCTTTAATTAATAGGACTGTACTTTCAAATTTCAAGTGCTGACATAGTGTACATTCATTTAGCAATTTGCATACATGGTAGATTTCTCTCCTTTTCCAAATTTTGATTCGTACCTGGTTGCTAACTTATCATGTTATGCATGTCATGTTCAGTGTTTTGTCTTTTGCTGAAGCTGTAAGTGGATGTTAGGTGGCCGCATAGTGTCTTGTATCAAACCTCTCTCCATCGTTTTCCCTCACGTTTTTGTCATTGGATCGAACCTTCTCATGCAATACTTATGCACAGTGATCAATTGAAATCAAAGGTCTTCTTTTTCCCTTGTTTGTTCAATGTTCAAGGTTCCAAGTAGGGTGGATCAACATTCTGGTGTATCACCATCATTAGGTAGGATTTTCCCTTCAAGTTTCTTTCTCCCTTTTCCATGGTAGTCTGCAACGCAGAGTAGAGATCCTCATTGATACATCTTACAAGAACCCACGTTCTTTGGAGGTTCTTCTCACCATTTAGGCACCCACCCTCATGAGAAGATCCCATTGTTTCAATTGAAGAGAGGATTAGTCATTTCAGCACATCTTCGATTCAGAGTGCAACTCCAGGTTGACAACAGTTTTTGGCACGTTCGATGGGACCTATTGGAGTTGGTCTTGATGAAATCGCAGTTGCAGTAGTGTTCTTCAAGAAGTATTTGGTGATTCCAAGCTCAAGCAATTGCTTCTATAGTTCAGGGACAGTTTCGATGTAAGTCTATTTTATTGCATTATCATGAATGAATTTTGATGGCTGTGTATGAAGAGAATTCATATGCTATGTTTCCTTATCAACCCAATGATGGATCATACCAGCGTTGTCATGATACCTATGAGCCTAATCAGCCTTATCAAGAGTATTATCAAAGCTATGTTGAGCCTTATCAGGTTTATCATGATCCTTATTCTCAAGAGCATGAATCTTACCTTGTGAGCCATATCAGTCTCAAGACCGGATTTCATCTTTGCCATATGGCTATGATGTTGCATATGAGCAGCCTTGCCTTCAAGAAAGAATGAATAAAATAGAGCTCAGAATACTAACATATGCAAGAAAGGTTTGTTCTAACTCTCAATATGAGGAAGTGAATGGTCTATTTCAAAATGTGTTCAATGATCCGGAAGAGATAAATGGAATGTGTATTCTTGTATTGGAAAAGATGGAGGCTTGGGAGAGGCAGAAAATTGAGTTAAACCAATTGTCTACAAAGGGTTCTTGTGATTTTTATTCTCATGAAGTTCTTAATCATGCCCAGTGTGTGACAAGGGAGCTTCCTAATTGTATTCAAGAGCCTATTCAATGAGACTAAACCTTCCTATAGTCCCCTTTCCTCATCAATCATCCCTCAAGCTCAAGTTGTCCAAGAAGACAAGCAGGTTTCAGACTTTGATGAGGTAATGGCCAAGTGGAAGGAACAAAATATAAAGGTCTTTAAGAGTTTCTCTTTCCCTCCTCTCCAAAACTCCCTAGATAATTCCACTGCCCTCAAGAATCCAAAATCTGATCATGATCGACCTCCAATGCTTCATTTTCCCTCTCAAACAAATGAATTTCATCACCTTCCCACCATCCCCCTTCCTCGGGAGTATTGAGAAAAAGGTTGTAGCTACAAGTCAAGTTCTTGCAGAGTGTGTAGAGGATGCTTCAGGTGTGTTTGATGAAGAATTTCCTATTGATACTTCACTTCAGGTTGTAATTGAGCATCCAATTATAGTTGAGAGTGAGAAGACTGATCTTGATGTAGAGGAACTTCAAGAGGAGCTGATACAGATTGAAGTCATAAATGAGTTACAGATATCTCCTATTGAAAAGGATCCAGATAGCTTTCACGTTGATTCAGTTCAAATAGATCAAAATGAGGAACAAAAAGATGATTGGCAGATGTAACTTGAATCTCTACAAGAGATTGAAAAGCTTTGTATGGATATGTTGGCTATTGAAGAGCATGTTTATGAGAAATCTGATCAAGAATCACCTATTCAAGATCATGATACAGATTGGGTTGCCTATTCAAAGCTCCTTGAAGAGCTGTATGAACATGCAGCAATAGATAAAAAGGGTGTGGCCACTCAAGAACAATGCATAGATGAGATATCACTTGACAAGGTGGTAGATGACAAGCAATGCGAAAAATATCAGGAAGTATTTGATGAGCTTGTCTTTGTTGGTGATTAGTTTGTTGTTGATGACTCATTTGAGAAGATGCTAATACAATTGGTGGTGGACAAGGTAAATGCCTCATCAAAGGTTATGATTAATAAACACCCTGCTTTGCAACTTGTACTATCTCTTGGAAGGAGTGAGTTCAGGGATTTCCCATTTGATCCAGGCGGATCATGCTTTGTCATGGTTAGCTAGGTTCCTTATTTGTTTGCTTTCCTCCAAGTGATGTTCAAGCACAGTAATTCTGTTCAATTTTGTTCCAATAAGTGCTTATTCGCACATTTGCTTCTTATTTAGTTTTCCTGCTTTCGTGTTTTTCCCTTCTTATTTTAAGGAAAAAAGGTTACTTCAGCCAAGGTCAGGAGGAGATTTTCAATTATAAATCAGGTTCACCATTTGGGAGTTCGAATAGCATCTATATGGTCTGAGTTCTCTAGCATAGCAGGTATGCTTCCGAGTTGAGTCGCCAAAAATGTTGACAATTTTGCCCCCACAAGGCAAATTGTCACCCCTACTATTCAGAACTTTGCTATGGTGCCAAGTTTGTCTTGTGAATCAGTTTTGGGGTTCTTAAAATGTGCATTTGCAGCCACCCAAGTGGCCATCTACAGCAGTTTGAAAGGGTTTTCCTCCTCTTCTAAGCATCACGTACAGCCAAAAACCAAGACATACAAGCTGTAAGTTAAATTATTTTGTCTTCCCAAGGATTTTTTTGGGCTATAAGAGGTGGACTATTTCTTCGGACATTTTGTTCGAGAGAAAGAGCTCTCAAAGCACTATGTAAAAGTCCGAAAAAATGACTAAGTGGCAGTCTCGTTCAAAGTTTATTTTCTTCGGACATTTTGTTTGAAGGGAAACGGGAAAAGCACAGTTGAGAAGGTCCAATTCAAAAGTCCCGAAGGGGATGTACCCATCGGGTTGGTTCAATTTATGGTTTTCAAGTCAAGACAAAAGTTCCGAAGGACAGTTACAAAAAGCTCAAGTGCCTACAATTCTTCCGAAGGGCACTTTTGAAGGCAGACATACACTTGCGGAGGGCACTTGGTCGGTGGCAGGACCCTTTCAAAAGTTCCGAAAGGCACTTTTGAGGACAAAAAACCCTTGCGGAGGGCACTTGGTCAACGAAGTAGACATTTACAATTCTTCCGAAGGGCACTTCTGGAAGAACCTTGCCCTTGCGAAAGGCACCCAGGCAATAGACAGGGCCAAATCAAAAAGCCCGAAGGGCATTTTTGGGAAGCAAAAGCCCTTGCGGAGAGCACCTTCATAAAAGCAAAGGACACTTCAAACAGAAAAGAATTTCCTGAATTCAAGGAAAAGGTCCGATGGAGGATATACCCGGGAAGAAAGCCCGATAGAAATAAAAAAAACAAAGGCAAAGAAGGAAAATGAGAAAATTTAACGAAATCCTTCGGAATAATAGTCAAACAGAGAATCCTTCGGAATAATTGTCAAACAGGAAATCTACAGGAATATGAAGTCAACAAAAGTCCGAAGAAAACCAATGGGAAAAACATAAGAGCCTAAAAGAATAATTTCCAGAAAATTAGCAAGGAAAAGTCCAAGGAAATCAAGATGAAGCCAAGACAGAAACCCGAGGAAAATAAAAGCCAAGAAAATCCAAAGCTTTGGAAAAATAGTCAACAGAAAAGTTCGAGGGAATGGAATGAAAGGAAGGGTCAACAGCAGATAGACCAAGGAAAGAATTAAACCAAAGAAGAATCAACGGAAAAAGTCTGAGGAAATATACAGCCAATAATATGTCCGAAAGAAATTAAAAGGTAAAGATAGCAGAAAGTCCGCAAGGCACAACATAAAATCCGAAGGAGAAGACCAAGGAAATAAATACGAATAAAATAAGGGCAAGACGATGAAAATCCGCAGGGGAATGAAAGATCCGAAGGAAATAAGTCAATAAAATCCGTAGACATAAAAGTCAAAAGCAGGAATTCCAAGGAAAAAAGAAGACCAAGGAAACTTAGCCAAGAGAATTCCGAAAGAATTGTGCAAAGGGGACAGAAAATAGATAATCCGAAGGAAGTTAGAAAAAGATAATCTCGAGACTAAATATGGATAAGAAAATCCAAATATAGAATCCCGCAGAAAAATAGACAAGACACGAACAGGTAGACCAAAACAAGAGACGGAGTCAACGTGGAAATCCATGCAAGCAAAGGCTATTTTCGGTTGACTAGTCAAGGCTTCAGTTCGCCAGTTGTTGAAGTCAAGCTCATTTCTTGGTCAAACTCGTGCTTTCAAACGTTCCAACTCAGCTTCCAACATTTCAATTCAAGTTCTAATTTTAGTATGGCGTGGATTTCATGCATGCTCTTGTTTATCCCATAATTTCAAATGATCAAACAGCTCAAGAAGTTCATATTTGGAGGTGGGCATAGCATTTTTGCATAAAAGTGTTTAACAGCGCAAAATTAGCCACTGTCCACTGCATCGCCAAAGATTCTTCATGCAAGACAGCCAGGTATAAGCCAAGGAAAGACAAATTTGGAAGACTCATGCAACGCAATTTGGACTTGGACTTAGACTAATGCCAATCTCTTGGTTTTTTGTAATTTTCTATATTAATGGCTTTTCAGCGTTGTAAAATCCATCCCTCTTGGTAAGACCAGACTATGTCATTGGTGAGTTGTGTAACCTCTTTAATCAGTAGAAGGACTGCACTTTCAGATTTCTAGTGTTGGCATAGTGTACATTCATTTAGCAATTTGCATGTGGTAGATTTCTCTCCCTTTCCAAATTTTGATTCGTACCTAGTTGCTAGCTTATCATGTTATGCAGGTCATGTTCAGTGTTTTATGTCTTTTGCTGAAGCTATAAGTGGATGTTAGGTGGCCGTATAGTGTCTGGTATCAGACCTCTCTCCATCGTTTTCCCTCATATTTTTGTCATTGGATCGAACCTTCTCATGAAATACTTATGCACAGTGATCAATTGAAATCAATGGTCTTCCTTTTCCCTTGTTTGTTCAGTGTTCAAGGTTCCAAGTAGGGTGGATCTACATTCTAGTGTATCACCGTCATTAGGTAGGATTTCCCCTTCAAGTTTCTTTCTCCCTTTTCCATGGTAGTCCACCACACAAAGTAGAGATCCTCATTGATACATCTTACAAGAATCAGCCTTCTTTGGAGGTTCTTCACACCATTGAGGCACCCACCCTCGTGAGAAGATCCCATTGTTTTAACTGGAGAGAGGATTAACCATTTCATCACGTCTTCGATTCAGGGTGCAATGCGAGGTTGACAACAATGCCAAAGAGAAACTTGAAGATGGGAGGGACTCGAGAGGATTGTTCAGCGATCCTGAACGGCACATTTAGTGACACAAGGGAGGACGACGTCAGGGTCCCAATGATCAAAGACTTCTTCTTTCTTCCCTTTCTCTCTCCCCCCCTTTTTTGATATAAATAGAGGCCTTGAGAGCCAAGAAATCATCTCTCGACTAGCGAAAGATTACTCTGCAGAAATCGCTTTGTAAAAGACTCTTTTGAAGCAATACAAGGAAGACTTTTCTGTTTCTGGTTAAAACAAGTGTGCACATTTGGTTTCATTTGCAGAATGTATGACTGTCATTCATCACCTACGATTTTTTCCAGCACCTTGCTTTTGATCCTTTCAATTTTGTGCAAGATTCCATGAAGTGTCTGTGTCAAGCTTTCTTTGAAGTGTGACCAGTTCATAGTCTCTCCCATAGACCTATTTTTATTATCCTTCAAAGCGCAAGGCTTCCCTTCAATCTCCACGCAAAAGCTCCATGCATATGGCCTTGAGATAGAACCAAAATAGTCTGTGTCCTCTTTGGGTTCATCAGTAGTTGGCTCTTTTCTAGATCAAGTGGATCACTTTTTTTTGGTGCATCACCTCCCTTAGATTTCTTTTCAGTCATCCTCCTATTGTCAACCTGGAGTTGCACCATGATCGACAACGTATTGAAATGGCTAATCCTCACTCTAGTTGAAACAATGGGATCTTCTCACGAGGGTGGGTGCCTCAATGGTGAGAAGAACCTCCAAAGAACGTTGGTTCCTATAAGATGTATCAATGAGGATCTCAACTTCTACGCTACAAACTGCCTAGAAAAAAGGGGGAAAAAAACTTGAAAAGAAATCCTAGCTAAAACAGTGATACACCTAATTTGTTTGATCCACTCAAATCAAGCTTCTAAGAAAACTGATTCAGACAAGGAAAGAGGCAGAAATTCAACTCCAATCGATCAATACACAAGTTTTTCACGAAAAGGTTCTGTCTAATGATCTAAGCTTGAGGAAAACATAGAAATAGGCCTAATGAAAGGCACTAAACAACCACTAAGATCCACTGTAAACTCAGCAAAAGACAATCAAACACAAAACGTGATGTGCATAAATGATCAGCCAGTAATTAGGTACAAATCCAGATTTGACAAGAACGAAAATCTATCATTTAGGCAAATCTATAAAATAGTACACTATACCAGCTGCTGAAAATTGAAAAAACACAGTCCTCTTCTCATTGATTCTAAAAAAGGTTATAGCACAATCTTTGGAAGAAAAATTTCTTGCCAAAAGAGGGATAATTTAATACAAGGCTAAAAGCCACTAATATAGAAAATTACAATAGCCAAGATTGACGTAAAAAATAGAAGTAAACTCTTCATTAGTCCATGTCCAAATTGCGTTGCATGAATCTTTCAAATTTATCTTACTTGTCTTTTGTCTTGCATGAAGAATCCTTGGCGTTGAAAAATGGATGGTGGAACTCTTGAAAGTCGAATCTATCTTTGCATGGGAGATTACGCCAAGTTTCCAAAATAGACTCCCCTTGAGCTACTCTTGTTTGCATGAAAACGATGCCAAACTTGGACTAAGAGCTCAGTTTGACGCTGCGTTGGACCTTCGAATGCAATCCGCCAAAAATAGCCCTTGTTCGCATGTACCTGCTCTTATTTTGGTCTACCTGATCGTGTCTATTTTCTGTAGACTCCTATTTTTGGATTATCTAGTCTATATTTCCTCCGTTTGACTTGTTTCAACTTCCCGTCGCTTAAACTGAGGTCAACTTCCCGTGGTTTGATTCTTTCGGAATTTTGGCTTTACTCTTGCCTTACTTTTCTCGGGATTCTTTGTTACCTGTCCTTAGCCTTTATTCTCTGTCGGAATTTTTTGTTTCATTCTTTCCACAGGTTTCCTGTGTGTCGGGGCTTTTACTTTCTTTATTCCCGCGTACGTCCACGGAAATTTGTTCTGGACAATTTTCCTAGGTGAACTTTCCCAGGGCCCTTGCTTCCTCGGGTTTTTGTTTTTCCTTTCCCTGTCTACGGGAATTTGTTCTGACAATTTTCCCGAGTTTAATTTTTTCGGGACAATTTTCCCGGGTCATTTCTTTTCCATTCTCGCGGACAAAATGTCTGCGGGAATTACCAAGCCTTTTGTTTAAGTCCTCCCGAAGTCTTCCTGAAGGGCAGGTGCCCTTCGAGACTTGTCCTTTTGGGTCCTTCCGAAGGGATCTCTGAAATGGTCTTCCCTGAAGGGTACTTACCCTTCAGGACTTTTGTTTGCACCTTCCCGAAGGGCAGGTGCCCTTCAAGTTTTTCAATTTTGTCCCTGTCTTTTGCATTTGAACTTTACCGAAGGGCAACTGCCCTTCGGGATTTTTGTCTTGATCCTTCCCGAAGGGCACTTTTTGTATCTGCCCCTTTGGCTTTCGAAACTTCCCGAACTTTGGTCCTTTAAATTTTCTCGAAGGGTACATACCCTTCAAGAATTTTGATTTTGTCCCTTCGGCCTTTGAAATGTACATTCCCGAAGGGTAGGTGGCCTTCGGGATTTTTGTTGAGTCCTTATCTGAAGTGAATTCTCCGCATTTTGATTCTTTTCGAAGGGCACCTACCCTTCGTAAATCTTGAAATTTACCTTCTTGAAGGGCACCTGCCCTTCGGGCTTTTTGTTTTTGTCCCTTGTGTTGTCCTCCGAAGGAATTCCTTCGGACTTTTTGGGCAGCCCTGTTACTTTCCCGAGGACAAAATGTCCACGAGAATTGTATTCTTCCTTTTCTCGGACTTCCTCTTGCTTGCAACTACCTTGGACAATCTAGGGGCCTTAACTTCGGACTTTCCATGACTCGAGACTTCTAAAAGAGAGAAGTCGTGCACCTCTCATAACCCGATTTGATCTAACAAGAGTAAGTCGGGTTCGGAAAACCCACTTGCTCTTACTTGTAAAACATTTGGAAGTAAAGCACAACTAAAAACCCGATTTGCACTGTCAAGAGCAATTCGGACCCAAGAAACCAAACTGCTTCTACTGTTGAAACTTTTGGGAAGTAAAGCACCTTGCAAAACCCTAATTTGCACTGTCAAGAGTAATTTGAGTTTTTCAACCCGGATTACTTCCGCTGAGGGGTTTCAAATGTTGATTACTCATAAAGTGAAATAAGTTGTGTCTCTTGTAAAACCCGAAGTCTTGCTTCTTCCAAAAAACCCGAAGTCTTCTACTATGCAAAACACGAAGTCTTGCTTGAATGCACACCCTCTCACACTTAGGCAAAAAATTTGGTATGTAGGCCAAAAAATGGCCAACACCTCCTACCCCTTTTCCTTAGCTAATAGTAGATTTTAGTGTGAGAATAAGAAACTGAAGTGAAGCACCTGAGGAACTAGCCTCATAAAAAGCCTAGAGGTTCAACCTCACCTTAGGATACCCACATCCTGAGGTTGTCCCCATGCTTGTAGCTGGAAGTGAGAGACCCTGAAGAACTCTCACAAGGGTGCAATTCCAAGCTATAACAGTTATGGCATGCCCAATGGGACTCACTACCATTTTCACTTTCATTTTTTATGGAAGATTGGTCAAGTTTGATGTTGTTTTGATCAATTTGCAATGGTGGTAGCTTTCATCTTCTAGCATCTGGGGACTCCAAAGAAAACCAAGCTATCTGATGGCAGAGCAGTAACTATCTTTCATGCCAAAGGTGACTACAAAATCGACTTATGTAGGTATTCTTTTTGAGTTTGTTGAATTACCTTTAAACTCAACAAGAAGGTTAAGGTTCGCTCATACTTACCTTTACATAAGAAGCTACTTTCCTAAACCAGTCATAAGGTATACCTACGTGAGGAGATCCTTGTTAGCCCCTCTTGCTACCATGATTTCCCAAAGAGCTTTTGTGGGTTTCAGTGGCCAAAGTCCTTTGAACTTGCCACAGTATGACCCTATGCCAGTAGCAGCCCTCAAAAGTGTCCCATATTACACAAGAGACCAAGATGTAACTCCTACTGAACAAATAACAGAGAGCGAATTTCTGCAACATCCATAATGTCACAATAGAAAATGTAACTGTTAGGATATTGGTTGTATCCTTCAAGGGAAAGGCGTTAGATTGGTATAGGGGTCTAGCGCCTAACTCTATCCAATCATGGGACCAGCGGGGAACAGCCTTGTGTAAGAGGTTTGCAGATAAGAGTGATCCCCCATCACTTGCAGAGCAGTTGACCACAATCAAGAGAGCTCCCTATGAAGTCATGCAAGACTTCAACACGAGATTCCAGAAGGCATGGGATAGAATTCCAGCAGTTGTTAGACCATCCCCAAACTTTGCTTTTTTGTATTATCTAAAGGCTCTAAACAGCGATATAGCTATAATGATCCGATCCATGGGAGGGGGCATACTGTCAGGTGCATACGAGGTGGCCATTAAAGCAGAAAATTCCCTGGTTCAAGTAGGCAAGCTTACTCTCAAAACCCCAATGCCTCTTTTCCCTGAGATCAGACCACATCCTGCAGTCATATCTCCACTTGATGTTATACTTTCAACTCCAACGATTGCTAATGTGCCTTCACCAAAGCAACGGGGCCTCCACTAGTGGATCCAACGACTCCCAAGAGCAGAAGAATTACTTGAAACTGAAAAGCATGCTCCAATCTTTGGAGAATGATGTGGTCAATGTCAAGAGGCAACAAGCTTACAGTAAGCCATATCAAGCTCCATACCAGCCTCAACAGCAACCTTATCAAGCAAATAGGCCACCCTACGAAGGTGGTTTCCAAGGACAGGGGCAGCCTAATTATGCTAGATAGCACAATTATAATCTAAACATTGCAGGCCCTTCCAATTCTTTGGTTCCTGTTCAGAACAATATGGCTCAAGAGGCTGAAGGGACAATGCCTTGGAATCAATCTTTTGGGCAGTCCATTGTCCCAACTAATGGCTCTAATCAGGGATTCAATGACCAATGGCAGCACGTTGTTGCTTATGGATACAACCAAGCTCTTATGGCCCAAGGCACGGAGGTTCCCACAATGACAAAGCAGGAGCAGCGTCCACAAGAACAAGGCTTGGATCAGGTGTCAAACCAGTCGGAAGCCTCAATGGTCATCAGTGAGCAAGAGGAGTGCTATGCATCCAATCAGCAGGCCATCCCCAGTCTGGCTCACGTCCCAGTCTCAACAAACACAAGATCAAGAAAAGGAAAATGGGTGACAACCAGGGAGTTTTCAAGGAACCTCTTGTCATTGCTCCATTGATAAAGCCGGTAGCAGTTGCTCCCAAAACCCAGGGAAAGGTTAGTGGTACGCCAATCAACATTGTGGAGCAAATGAAGAAATCCAACATGAGCGTACTAATGTGAGACATGTTTTCCATGCCTAGCCAAGTGGACATCCTTCATGAAGGTTTGTCCAAGATGAGTGTTACAACAGTTGCAGGTAAACAACCAGGCAAGGACGCTGAGGTCTTCACTAATGCAGTCAAAAGTCCTTTGGGAGAAAGGTCAAGTAATGTGACCAAGCCCCCTCTATTCTATATTTCATTAATCATCGACAATTCCTTGGTGCACAATTGCTTGGTAGATAGTGGGGCTAGCACTTCAGTCATGCTGAAGTCTTTAGCTGATCAGCTGAACCTCAAATATGAGCCGCACACCAAAGGAGCCCTGCAGCTTGATGGTTCTTCCACAAAGCTATCAGGTATCATAAAGGATTTGAGTTTAACCATGCATGCTTGTCCTAGTGTTTCGATGGTGCAGGACATGCTAATCTTTGACGTCACTCCTCATTTTGCGTTGTCTTTATAGAGAATTCACAGCGAAAATTGGGGATTATCTCGTAGCAGATTGGTCTTACATGGCATTCAGAACAAGGTACAGGACTAAGATCTCAATCAAAGCTGAACCCATGGCGCGATTCCACATTGAACCCCATCAGCAAAATAATATAAACCTCAATTGTACTATCCTTGATGAGGATGAATTTATAATTGACCAGGAGCTGGACACTCATCCTAAAGAGGTTTCAAACGTGTTCTTAGATGAGCTATGGGAAGATAACCAATTTTTCAACCTTTTGGAAGGTGTTGCGGAAAGAGACATGGATGTCTATCTGTTGCATGAAGAGAATCAACCTATGCCTTCCCTCATTGGACCTAAAGAAGACCCCAATGGTTTATGGAAATTGTTCTTTGATGGCTCAAAGAGCAAAAATGGTGTAAGTGTTGGGGCAATGTTGGTTTCCCCTTTGGGTAACAAGCTTTTGTCTTCCTACAGGTTCCATTTCAGTTGCTCTTCAAATGCAATAGAATATGAAGGCTTGATCTGTGGCCTTCAATGGACCAATACAAGAGGAATCAAACTGCTACAAGTTTATGGAGACAGCGAGCTCATAGTAAACCAAGTCAGAGCCCTGAACGTTACAAAGAATTCCTTGATGAGGTTCTACAAAAATCGAGTGTGGGATTTAATTGAAGATTTTGAGGCCTTTGACATTCAAGCTATCCCAAGAAATCAGAATCAACATGCTGACACGCTGACAGCGGTGGGAGCTCACTCTAACACTCCAAATGAGTTGAAAGAAGCTAAGGCTCAACCATATGTCAAGGTAGTGGTGAGGCCATCAGTGTCGGATAATGAAGCTCACTAGCAGGGTTTTGAAAGTGACAAGCAAATTGCTTGTATCAAGCTAAATTGCAGCATCAATATGAGGATCAGATTGTTCAACTAAAGTCGAACAAACATCTTAAGGGGTTGGTTACACTTGAGGGCATTTTTCATGAAGGCGACCACGTGAGGAAAGAGAAGGCAGTAATGTCTACTAACGAAGAAAATTATGAGTCGTCATCTTCAAGGATAAGCTTCTCAAGCTTGGGAAGGTAAGCAGCAACGCTGAGAGGCACACTTTCATAGCACTTTGCCAAGAATATGCAGACATTTTTGCTTGGGAGTACAGCGCCCTGAAAGGTTTTGATCCAAAGTTAGCTCAGCGTACCATAGAATTGGAGGCCAATGCCAAACATGTAAGGCATAAGCAAAGGTCGGTCAACCCCAAGATAGAAGAGCTGATGAGAAAAGAGTTAACCAAATTGATCAAGTCCAGGATCATCTTTCCCATCAAACACTCATCATGGGTAGCCAACTTGGTGCCCATAAGGAACAAGAGTGGGGAGATTAGGTTGTGTGTGGACTTTAGAGATTTGAACAAAGTCTCTTTGAAGGATCACTAACCTCTACCATCCATGGAGCAACTTCTCCAAATAGTTGCAGAATCAGAACGGTTCTTTGTTGGATGGATTTTCAGGCTACAACTAAGTTCAGGTGAAAGACGAAAATCGGTACAAGACTACCTTCACCACCAAATGGGACACGTATGCATACCAAAAGATGCCCTTTGATCTATCAAATGCTAGCGCAACTTTCCAAATAGCCATGGACATGGCTTTCCAAAGGCTACTAAATCAAATGGTGCTGGTATACTTGGATGACATCACGGTTTTCTCCAAGAATGTCAACGAACACATGGACCACTTGAAGCTGATTTTTAAGAGATGCTGGGAGTATGGGATTTCTTTGAATCCTAAGAAGTGTGTGTTTGACGTGCATGAAGGCAAGTTGTTGGGCCACATCGTCTCAAAGGAGGGGCTGTCCGTTGATCCTAATAGAATAAGAGCCATCTTGGCCTTATCCTTACCCAAGCATAAGAAAGGACTCCAAAGTTTCCTTGGAAAGATAAACTTTGTGAGAAGATTTATCCCCAATTTTGCAAGTTTGTTCAAGCCCATCACTGCTATGCTGAAGAACCAAGTGTTCACTTGGTCAAATGAAGATAAGTTAGCATTTGAGGCTATAAAGCAAGCCATTGCTCAAGCACCCACACTTATGAATCCTGATTTCTCAAGGGATTTCATTTTGTATGCTTTTGCCAATATTGATAACATATCAGCTATGCTGATGCAAAGGAATGGTGAAGGACTTGAACAGTCATTAGCATTTTTCAGTCAGGGGCTTGAAAGGTATGAGGTGAGGTATACCTTTGTAGAAAAGCAAGTCCTTGCAACAGTAAAGAGCCTCAAGAAGTTCAGGCCAATGCTCTCCAACAGCGAAATCTACCATATGGTGTCATATCCTGGAGTAAGAGACTTCCTTCTTAACAAGGACTTAGAGCGAAAAAAGCACTGGTTGGAATACTAAGGTCATGGAGTATGACGTGGAGATCAAGGTCACTAAGCTAGTAAGAGGTAAAGGCTTGTGTGAGCATATCGTCGATGACCTTCATGAAGACAAAGAGGTCATCTTGGTAACACAAGATAACTCACAAATAGATGCACCTCCATCTCACACTAGCTGGCTCTATGATATGACGCACTTTTTGCTAACAAGTGAGTGCCCTCAAGGTATGGACAAAGCAAAAAGAAGGTATTTCAGACTTCAGTCCATACCTTATGCATTGGTTGATGGGATTTTATTCAGAAGGGACCTCAATAGAATGCTCCTAAAGGTGCATAGATGATGACCAAGTGGCCAAGCTTTTGGAGCATTTTCATGATGGACCTGCAAGAGGTCATTTTGCACCTAGGACTACAGCAGCAAAAATAATGAGGGCTGGCTATTACTGGCCCAACCTCTTCAAGGATGCTTATGCATGGGTGAGGAAGTGTCAGGAATGTGCTCTCTTTATGGGTAAGCAAAGGTTAGCAGTTTTTCCTCTCAACCCGATTCAAGTAGAGCAACCATTCATGCAGTGGGGTTTGGATTTCATTGGAGTCATCAACCCCCCATCAAGTGCTAAGCACAAGTGGGTGCTTACCGCAACTAATTACTTCACCAGGTGGGTGGAAGCCATTACATTGAAGGAAGCCAATGAAAGTGCAGTCTTAGATTTCTATGACAGCATTGTGACCAAGTTTGGTGTTCCATCCACTATCATATCTGATAATGCACTAGCATTTCTCGATCTGAAAACGAGTGAATGGGCTCTCAAGATGGGCATCTATCTCAGCACCTCTTCCAACTATTATCCTCAAGGAAATGGACTGGCTGAGTCCACAAACAAGAATTTGCTGAGAATCATCAAGACTATGGAGGAGAACCAGAGAGTGTGGCACACCAAACTAAAGACAGCTTTGTGGGCCGACGAGGTAACTCCTAACGCTGTTGTTGGCAATTCTCCATATGTTCTAGTATATGGAAGAGAGGCCAAGTTACCCATCTCTCTTGAGTTGCCTGCATTAGAATTGGCCCATCAACTGTTGCTCTTGGAAGATGAACATTGAATGTGAGATTGGCAGAACTCACGAAAATTGACGAGACAAGAGACCTCGCAATAAAGATGCTAGTCACATCAGGTTCAGGTCAAGAAAGCTTTTGACAAGAGAGCCACGACAAGCGACTTCCAGAAAGAAGACTTGGTCCTCAAATGGGATTCAAAAAAGGCCAAACCAAGCAACCATATCAAGTTTGACAGTTTGTGGAGTGGCCCTTATTTGATCCACAGATGCAAACAGCATAACGCCTTCCACCTCACTCAATTAAAGGGAGAGGTATTACCAATCCCAATCAACGTGATTCCTCTGAAGCCTTGCTATTGAGAGTTTGCAACCATTGTATATATTTCTATACATTTCATTTAGTTTTTTCATGTTTTGTTCTAAGTGCCTTGTGCACATCCGTTTCAATTGTGTGTTTTCCCTTCCCTAAGTGTCTTGTGCACAGTTTGTTTCATTTCGGTTGTTCTTATTGATGTTGACAATTCTTCCACAGGGTAAAAAAATTGTCAACCTTACTATTTGGAAGATGGTCTTATGGTACCAGTTTGTCTTGTGAATCAATTTTGGGTACTGAATAATGAAAAGGAAAAGGTTTTGCAAAGTTCAATCAAGCCTAAATGCATACCTACAGTGACCCAAGGAGCCATCTACAGCCAGGGATGAGGCAAGGAAAGAGTCTACAGCCAAGTATAAGCCAAGGAAAGAGCCTACAACCAGGTAATTTTTTGGTCATTCAAAGGATTCGAAGGAGCATTCCCGTTTTCAGATTTGGCAATGTCCACCTACAGCCATCCTTAAGGTTAACCTACAAGCCTGTAGGTTCGCTTATGAATGAAGGCGAGTGTTTTCTTTCGGACACCTACAGAATACAAGTTTGTTTTTCAAACTTACAATGACTATTCTCTTTCCCAAATGCTTTCTTTCCAAAATGTTGTCTTCTCAAAATTTTGTCGGGCTAAGAGATGGACAATTTCCTCGGACTTTTTGTCCGAGGGAAAAGATTTTTCAAAGGACTTGGGAGAAGTCCGAGAGAATTTCAAAGGGACAATTTACAAAGTATTCAATTCCTTCGGACTTTTTGTCTGAAGGAATTAAGGGGACAAAAATCCCGGGTGCCCTTCAATTCTTTCGAAAAGCTAGTTCCGGAGAGACAGAAGCCCTTGCGGAGGGCACTTGGTCGGTGACAAGACCTTTCCAATTTTTCCGAAGGGCACAGAGGAAAGACACAAGCCCTTGCGGAGGGCACTTGGTTGGTGGCAAGACCTTTCCAATTTTCCCGAAGGGCATTTGGCCGGTGGCACAATAAAGACAAAGGAGACTAATTCCTTTGTCCGAAGGAATTCCTTCGGACAAAAAGTCCGAAGGAATTTGGGACTAAAAAACCCGATGGAAAATACACAAAGGCAAAGAAAAAAAAATTGGAGGAAGGATATGCTTCGGACTTTTTGCCCGAAGGATTAATTCGGGAAATTTGCATAACAAGAAGTCCGAGAGAATATAGCCCGAGGAAATACCACCAAGGTAAGGCTA
The DNA here is from genome assembly GCA_037957365.1 of Torreya grandis. Taxonomy (NCBI): domain Eukaryota; kingdom Viridiplantae; phylum Streptophyta; class Pinopsida; order Cupressales; family Taxaceae; genus Torreya; species Torreya grandis. Next base: position 4,789,792 of record JARHVA010000012.1, read on the forward strand.
GGGAGATAAACAGAAAAGTCCGTGGGAAAAATTTGTCAAACCAAAATTCCAAAGAAAATCAAAACGAATAAGCCAAGAAGGAAATCCAAAAGGTCCGCAAAAAAACAAATGTCCATAGAAAATAAAAATCCAAGACCAAGGTGAAGTCAACGAAAAGCTAGGAAATAAAATCTGCAGACAACAAAAGCAAGACAGAATTCCGAAGGAATAATTGGACTTGGACAAAAAATAGAAGTCCGCAGAAAATGAACATATACAAGCCGACCAAAATAAAAGAAAAATCCATGCAAGCAAAGGCTATTTTCGGTTGACTGGTCAAAGCTTTAGTTGACTGGTTGTTGAAGTCAAGCTCATCTTTGAATCAACTCGTGCTTTCAAACGTTCCAACTTAGCTTCCAACGTTTCAATTTGATTTCTAATTTTAGCATGTGTGGATTTCATGCATGCTCTCGTTATCTCGTGCTTTCAAACGATCAAAAGGCTCAAGATAAAGTCCATATTTGGAGGTGGGCGTAGCATTTTTGCATGATAAGAGTTTGACTTTCAACAAACTCACCGTCCATTTCCTCTAATGCCAAGGAGCTTCATGCAAGACAGACTTTTTGTAAACGCTGAGTTGGACGGATTTAGCCTGCCCTATTTTTTCAAATGCCAACTCTTGGTTTTTGTAGTTTTCTATATAACTTGGCTTTTCAGCGTTGAATTGTATCCCTCTCTTAGCAAGACCAGACTCTGCCATTGGTGAGTTGTGTAACCTCTTCAATCAATAGGACTATACTTTCAGATTTCAAGTCCTGGCATATAGTGTATATTCATTCAGCACTTTGCATGTGGTAGATTTCTCTCCCTTCCCAAATTCTGATTCATACCTAGTTGCTAGCTTATCATATTATGCAGGTCATGTTCAGTGCTCTATATGTCTTGTTGAAGCTGTAAGTGGATGTTAGGTGGCTGCAAAGTGTCTTGTATCAGACCTCTCTCCATCGTTTTCCCTCATGTTTTGGTCATTGGATCGAACCTTCTCATGAAATATTTATGCATACTAATCAATTGAAATCAAAGGTCTTTTTCCCTTGTTTGATTCAGTGTTCAGAGTTCCAAGTAGAGTGGATCAACGTTTTGGTGTATCACCGTCATTAGGTACGATTTTCCTTTCAAGTTTCTTTCTCCCTTTAGTAGAGATCCATTGATACATCTTACAAGAACCAGCATTCTCTGGAGGTTCTTCTCACCATTGAGGCATCCACCCTTGTGAGAAGATCCCATTTTTTCAACCGGAGAGAGGATTGGCCATTTCAGCACATCTTTGATTCAAGGTACAACTCCTTGGTTGACAACAATTGCTTCAAGGGAGATTTTCAAATAGAGCCAGCCTTATCCAAAAACAAGTGACTCCATGTCCAATGGATCGAATGAAGCAAAAGTGTTGGGTTCATCAAAACATAGCAGGCATGCTTCCCTGCGAGTCGCCAAAATGTTGGCCATTTCTTGGCCCCCATATCAAAATTTGCCTAAGTATGAAAAAGGGAACTTTCAGGCAAGAAAATGGCAAGTCTTTGGGAGACTTTGGACTTTCGACAACCCATGACTTAAGTGCCTTCTTAAGTTGTAGAATGCCAAAGTTCCAAAGTAGCAAGTAGTAGGCTCCTAAAACCTCGAATTGGTCTTGAGCAAAAGGGTTCGATTTTTCTCATTGGGAGGACTTTGGGTTTTCCAGCAGTGACAACTTCAGGTTTTGGGGCAGCTCAACTTACTCCACTTCATGAGTAATCAGTTGTAAAAAATCCCAAAGTAGAAAGGTTCAAAAGTCCGAATTACTCATGGTAGTGCAAATCGGGTTTCCAAAAGTGCTTTACTTATGAATGTTTTACGAGTAGAAGTCATTCTGGTTCAAAAACCCGAATTACTCTGGACAGTACAAATCGGGTTTCTGGGGGTACATGACTTCTTTCTTTTTAGAAGTCGCAAACAGTCAAATGTCCGAAGTTGCAAGAAATGAGAAGTCTGGATTGAATTCTCGCAGACATTTTGTCCGTGGGAAAATGACCAAGCAACATCCAAAGCGGGAAAAGGAGAAAGAGCGGGAACTTGAAACAATTCCCGTGGACATTTTGTCCGCGGGAAATTCACTAAGCAAAAGGGCCGAGAGAAAGGGACGGTCATGAAGTCCCGAAGGGCACTTGCCCTTCAGGAAGGTTCTAAATCGAGGAACCCGAAGGGTATGTGCCCTTCGGGAAAAGTGCATTTACAAAATCCTGAAGGGTATGTACCCTTCGAGAAGGTTCGTTTTCAAGGAGCAGGTCATCCAAGGAGAAAATGGGGCACTTACAAAAGCCGAAGGGCAACTTTGAAATTTTGCCCGGGAAAGGAAAGGAGAAACCTTCGGACAATTTGTCCGAAGGAATTCCTTCGGGAATTTTGCCCGAAGGAGAAAGCCGAAGGAGAAGCCCGCAAGAATAAATTCCGAAAAACTTCGAAAAGTAAAGCCCGAAAGACTTCGGGAAACCAAGTCCGAAAGACTTTATCAAAGAAAAGTCCGAAGACTTCAATTGGGAAGAGTCTGAAAGCTTGGGAGAGGCAAAGTCTGAAAGACTTCTTCAAGGCAAGGTTCGAAAGGCTCGCAAAGGACAAAACCCGAATACTTTGAGAAAACAAAGTGAGAAGACTTCAACAAGTAAAAACCCACAATACACAAGGAGCAAATCGGGTTTCTAATGCTGCATGACTTAACAAGCCGGGTCCAACGACGCAAGTCAAGGATCCAAGGCAACATCCAATGGCCAATCAGCACAGGACAGGTGGCACATAGGTGACCAATCAGAGCGGGAGAGTCCAAGCAGCTGGTAGATGGAGATTTAATGAAGTTTTTCGTCCTTCAATGTGACCGTCGACAAACAGCGGTTTAGTTTAAATGCAGCATGACTCAGGCAGGGCAAAACAGATGGAGACCTCTTCTTTAATGGGACACGTGAAAATGAAAGTGACCACGCCGTTTTAAATGCAAAATCCATTTCAGCCACATAAGGAAGAGACGTTCCAGCTGCTTGTAGCATGGCTCTTTAGATATGCCAAAGAGAAACTTGAAGACGGGAGGGACTCGAGAAGATTGTTCAACAATCCTGGGCAGCGCATTTAGTGACACAAGGGAGGACGATGTCAAGTTCCCATCCATCGGCGATTCTTCTTTCTTCCCTTTCCCTCTCCCCCCTTTTCTGATATAAACAGAGGCCCTAAGAGCCAAGAAATCATCCCTCGACTAGCGATAAGATTACTCTACAGAAATCGCTTTGTAAAAGACTCTTTTGAAGCAATACAAGGAAGACTTTTTTGTTTCTGGTTAAAACAAGTTTGCATATTTGGTTTCATTTGCAAAATGTATGATTGTCATTCATCACCTGCGATTTTTTCCAGCACCTTGCTTTTGATCCTTTCAATTTTGTGCAAGATTGCGTAAAGTGTCTGTGTGTCAAGCTCTCTTTGAAGTGTTACTAGTTCATAGTGTCTCCCATAGACCTAATTTTGTTATCTTTCAAAGCGCAAGGCTTCCCTTCAACCTCCACACAAAAGCTCCATGCCTATGGCCTTGAGATAGATCCAGAATAGCTTGTGCCTTGTTTGGGTTCTGTTGTCAACCTGGAGCTGCGCCCTGATTCGAAGACGTGCGCGAAACGACCAGTCTTCTATCCGGCTGAAACAATGGGATCTTCTCACGAGGGTGGGTGCCTCAATAGTGAGAACCTCCAGAGAAGGCTGGTTCCTGTATGATGTATCAATGAAGATCCCTACTCTATGCTGCTGACTACCATGAAAAATGGAGAAGGGAAACTTAAAGGAGAAATCCTACCTAAAGGGGTGATACACCAGAAGTTTGATCCTACTCACTTGGAACCTTGAACACTGAACGAACAAGGGAGAAGGAAGACCTTAGACTTCAAATTAATCACTTATGCATAAGTATTTCATGCAGAGGTTCGATCCAATAACTAAAACCTGAGGGAAAACGATGGAGAAAGGTCTGATAAAAGACACTTTGTTGCCACCTAACATCCACTTACAATTTCAACAAAAGATAATAAAGAACACTTTAACATGACCGGCACAAAGACAATATAGCAACTAGGTATGAAACAGAATTTGGGAAGGGAGAGAACTCTACCACTTATGCAAATTGCTGAAGAAATATACACTATGCCAACGCTTGAAATCTAAAAGTACAGTCCTATTGATCGAAAAGGTTACACAACTCACCAATGGCAGAGTCTGGTCTAACCAAGAGAGATTAGATTATTTTTAATCAAGGCTGAAAGCCATTATATAGAGAGAATTACAAAAAGCCAAAGATTGGCGTAGAAACTTGAAGGGAAGATTCACTTTAGTTAACTCAAGGCTTTACTTGGCCTTTCAATAAAATATATTTTCCCTTTTGTCCTTGCATGAAGCTTCTTCGCTTGATGAAGCGAACTTATCTTTGTTATGAACCGCCCACCTCCTTTTGCATGGAAATCTACACAAATGTTAAATTTAGAACTCCACGTGAGCTACTTGATTGCGAAGTTGTAGCGTTTGAAAATTGAGTTAACTGTTATTTAAGCTGATTTGGACGAAGAGATCATTTTCCTTTGCATGGAAAGCTTCTAGTGGATGCGGCGTTTGATCAATTAGTCATCTCTAAATCTGGAACAGTCAACTTGTCGTTCGAATTTGGAACACTTGCTGAAGTTGAGTTAGACTTTCGGATGCATGAGCTCGCTGGAGATGGACATGACTTTAATAATCAGTCAACTGAAGCTTTGACTAATTGTTCGAAAATAGCTCCAATGTTTGCATGTATTTCGTTCTATTCTGGTCTGTTGTTCGTATCTATTTCTGGTGGGATTCTATATTCGGATGTATTTGTCTATATTTTTACCCGTTGGGCCTTATCTTTCAGAATTCTGGGTTTATCTCTGTTCCAACGGTTACTTCCCGCGGTCAAAATTTGACGGCCTGCGGGACGTCACCCTTAGTTTCCTTATTTCGGACTTCTCTGTACATATCTCCTGCTTCCTTCGGACTTTATTTCTCGCGTCTCTCTTCGGACTTCTGTCTCGCCTTAGTCTTATTTTTTCGCTTTTCTTCGGACTTTGCTTTGTGGCCTTCAGAATTACCTCGAACTATTTGTCCGAAGGAATTCCTTAGGACAAAAAGTCTGAAGGATATCTCTTCTTCCTTCGCCCTTTAACTTTTTCGAAGCCCTTTTGATTTCTTTCGTCGGCTCTTTGTCTTTGCTATTTTTCTGAATTTCCTCGAGATTCCTTCCGTCGGATTTATTTTACGGGTCGTCCGAATTTCTTTGGACTTATGTATTCTCTAAATTTCTTCGGACTTTTTGTCCGAAGGAATTCCTTCGGACAAAAGTCCAAAAGATTTCATTTTCTTGTTTTGCTTTGGCCTTTTTTGCAATTTTTTTCTTTGTTTTCTCAGACTTTGTCTTTTTGCAAGCCTCCCGAATTTCTTCGGACTTTTTGTCCGAAGGAATTCCTTCGAACAAAAAGTCCAAAGGAATCCTTACCTTGACTTTTCTTCTGAAATGTGCCCTTCGGGATTCCAAACATGCCCTTCCGCCGACCAAGTTCCCTTCAACACCGGCCAAGTGTCCTCCGCCAATGCCCTTAGGAATATTGAAAGTGTCCCTTCCGAAGGGTACCCTGCCCTTCGAAACTTTTGAAAATGCCCCTTTTCCGAATTACTCTTTGGCTTGCCTTTTGTGTGGGACTTCCTTTGTCTCTGTGGTCTCTGAATTTCTTCGGACTTTTGTCCGAAGGAATTCTTTCGGACAAAAAGTCCGAAGGATATCTTTGCCTTTGTCTTTCTTCCCCCTAAGTGCTTTCCTGCCCTCCGCATCTTTCTAATTGAGTTCGTAGAAAATTCCCTGCTTGAGTCCGTAGAAATTTTCTGCTTGAGTCCATAGAAATTTTCTGGTGGCAAGAGAAAATCTGATTTGTGGAAGATTTGTCAACATTCTGGCGACTCAACTGGCTCAGCATGCCTGCTATGGTTGAGGACCCAAGCCATGTATAAACGCTATTTGAATTCCCATATGGTGAATTTGATTTCTGATTTAAAAATCTGCTCTTATCATTGCTGTAGTAACCTCCTTCAAAATAAGAAGGGAAACACACGAAAGCGGAAAACTAACTAAAAAGCAAATGTGCAAATAAGCACTTAGTGAACAAAATTGAAACAAACTAGTGTGCTTGAATAGCACTTGGTGGAAAGCAAGAAAAGAACTAAATATGTGCATGGAATTTTGCTCTTTAATAGCAATGTTTTAGATGTATCCCATTCACTGGGATTGGAAGCTCTTGGCCATCCATCTTAGCAAGTTGGAAGGCGTTGTGGGATTTGCAACAGGAGATCGTATATGGGCCACTCCAAAGTGAATCAAACTTTGTGTGCCTTCCTGGTTTGGCCCAATCCTCATCCCATTTGAGGACCAAATCTCCTTCATTGAAGCTTCGTGAGGAAGCTCCTTTGTCGAATGTCCTTTTCACTTGTGCCTGATGACTTTCCATGGCTAGCATGGCTTGATTTCTTGTCTCTTCCAGCTCCATAAGTTCTGCATATCTGATCTCCATAGGCTCGTTTTCTAACAGTTCAAGTTGATGCATTAATTCTAAAGCTGAAAACTTGAGAGAGATCGGTAACCTTGCTTCCCTACCATAGACCAGCTTGTAGGGAGAGTTGGCTATTGACCTTTTGTAGGTGATCCTATCAGCCCATAGTGCTGACTTCAGCTTGAGGTACCATGATCTCTGATTGTCTTCAATGGTCCTTTGTATGATCCTCAATAGGTTCTTGTTTGTAGACTCAGCAAGGCCATTTCCTTGTGGATAATAATTTGATGAAGTGCTGAGATAAATTCCATGTTGGACGGCCCATTGGCTGATCCTAGATCCCACAAAAGCCATTGCATTGTCAGAAATAATGGTTGAAGGGACTCCAAACCTAGTGACCAAACCTTCATAGAAATCAAGGACGCTAGTTTCGTTTACCTCTTTTAATGCAACTGCTTCTGTCCAACATGTGAAGTAGTCCGTAGCTGTTAGAATCCACTTATGCCCTAAACTGGAAGGAGGGTTAATGAGACCAATAAAGTCTAATCCCCACTGGACAAATCGCTGATCCACTGTAATTCGCTGTAGGGGCAGGGCTGCTAGTTTAATTTTTCCTACAAACATAGCGCATTGTTTGCACTTCCTAACCCATGCATGGCAGTCACCAAATATAGTAGGCCAAAAGTACCCACCTCTCATGATTTTGAGTGCTGTAGTTTTGGCAGAAAAGTGTCCTCCACCAAATCCATCATGGAATTCTTCAAGTAATCTTCAAGTATGGTTTGGCTCCACACACCTTAGTAACATTCCATTGATATCCTTCATTGAACAAGACTCCGTCAACAAGCAAAAATGGAATTGATTGTAGTCTAAAATACCTTCTTGAAGCACTTAGGTGGGAAGGGTAATGACCTTCCTGAAGATAGCTTACCAGATCGTGAAACCAGCTGGAAGGTGAGGTCTGTATAGCAGCAATTTCTACATCATTTGACACTAGAACAGCTTCGTTGGTTTCTTGTAAGTCCTAAGCTAGATGCTCACAAAGTCCTTTGCCCCTAACCAGTTTCGTGATCTTAATTTCTATATCATATTCCATCACTTTGGTTATCCAACCAGCGCTTTTCTCATTTATATCCTTGTTGAGAAGAAAGTCTTTGATGCTTGGATGAGCAACCATTAGAAATATTTTATTATTAGACAGTAAGTGCCTAAATTTCTTCAGAGATCTTATAACTGCAAGGACGTGTTTTTCAACAAAAGAGTACCTTGTCTCATACTCCTGTAGGCCTTCGCTGTAGAAGGCTATTGGCTGTTCCAAGTTTTCATGGTTCTGCTGCATAAGAATTCCTGAAATGGTGTCCACATTAGCATATGTATACAGAATGAAATCTTTCTTGAAATCCGGATTCAAGAGCGTAGCGACACTTGCTATGGCTTTCTTAACATCTTCAAATCCTGTTATTCCCTCTTTGGATCAGCTGAAGTTCTGATTTTTCTTTAACATCGCTGTAAGTGGTCTAGCTACAGTAGCAAAATCTGAAATGTATCTCCTTATAAAATTGATCTTTCCAAAGAAACTTTGCAAAGCCTTTTTGTTCTTAGGCAAGGACAGTGCAAGAATGGATTGAATCCGTTCAGAATCTATATTTAAACCATGCTTTGAAACAACGTGTCCAAGAAGCTTACCTTCATGAACTGAAAATACACACTTTTTGGGATTTATAGATATCCCAAATTGCCTGCACTTTTCAAAAACATGTTGGAGATGTACCATGTGATCTTCTGCATTCTTTGAGAATATTGTTATATCATCTAAATAGACAAGCATGAATTTGTTAAGAAGGCCTTGGAAGGCCATATCCATTGCTCTTTGAAAGGTGGCTCCAGCATTGGACAAACCAAACGGCATCTTTCTGTATGCGAATGTTCCCCACTTGGTTGTGAAAGCTGTCTTGAATTGGTCCTCTTCTTTGACCAAAATCTGATTATAACCACTGTACCCATCTAATAAGGAAAACCTCTCTGAACCTGAAACAAGCTGTAAGATCTGTTCCATTGATGGCAATGGATAATGGTCTTTAAGCGAGGCCCTATTTAAGTCACGAAAATCAACACATAAACGAATCTCACCGTTCTTTTTCCGTACTGGAACGAGGTTCGCCACCCAGGTTGAGTGCTTGATTGAAAATATAATAGCCGACTCTATAAGCTTGTGAAGCTCAGCTTTCATTAAAGGCTCAAGTTTTGGATTGATTGGCCTTTGTCTTTGTCGTAATGGTTTAGTTTAGTCTTCTAGCTCAATAGTGTGTTGAGCCAAGCTTGGATCAAACCCTTTGAGATCGCTATACTGCCATCCAAATATATCAGCAAAATTTTGGCATAATTCAACGAAAGTTTTATTTTGTAGTGGAGTGCATACCTTGCCCAATTTCAGAATCTTACCAACTACAATCTCTACATTGGCATAGTGCTCTTCTTTTGTTGACAACGCTGGTTTTTCTTTCCTTAGCTCATCGTCTTCACCGAAAATATTTTCAAGGGTAACCAATACCTTGGGTAGTTTATTGGTTTTCAACTGCACAATCTGATCACCATACTGCTGTAAGTGTTTTGCCTGATTTTTTAGAGAAAACTCAGCTTCTTCTTGTAAAAATCTCACAATTTGATTGTCACTTTCAAATACCTGCCAATTTTCTTGATTATCTGGGACAGAAGGCCTTACGACTATCTTAATATGTGACTGAGAAACATCACTTTTAATGTCAGCTGGGATATCAAATTGTGCCCCAACAGCAGCCAACCTATCAGCGTGTTTATTTCTATCTCTTGGTATTCCCTGAATGTTAAAAGCCTGAAAATCTTCAAGTAAATCTCATACCCTGTGTCTATAAGATTTAAGCGGCATATTTTTGCATACATTTAAGCCTCTCACTTGGTGAACTACAAGTTCACTATCTCCAAACACATGTAAACAACTTGCTTTCATCTTCCTAGCCCATTGCAAACTGTGGACTAGTGCTTCATATTCAGCAATGTTATTTGAACAGCCAAACTGAAATTTAATGGATGAGAAATACCTTTGTTTCGTAGGAGAAACTAACATCATTCAAGCTACTGTCCCATGTTTATTTCTTGATCCATCGAAGTACAATTGCCACAAGCCTTCATTAGATTCGCTTTTTTTGACCATAGCTGGGATTGGCGCATCATTCTCATGGAGACAATACACACCAGGGCCTTCTTCTTCAATCAGCTTGTAGGGATCATGCTCATGCAAGGTGGACGCCCACTCATCAGGAAATAAATCTGGAACTCCATCCAAAGGTGAGTCCTCTTCATCACTAGTTTGTACTACTTCATTTGAAATGATACAATTTGCATTGACTACACTTGGCGTATAAGGTTCCATGTGAAAACGCGCAATAGGTTCTGAATGAATGGTTACCTTTGTGACATATTTGGTTCGGAACAAGTAAGTCCAATCAGCTGATAGATATCCCCCAATCTTTGAGGTGAAATCTCTTGAAAGGCACATGGCAAAATAAGGAGGTAGATCCACTACCACAACGTCCTGCCAAATAGTTACATTAGGACAGGCATGTAATGTTAATTTCAAATCTTTGATAATCCCTACCGTTTTTGCGGGTGAAACATCCAATTGTAGTACCCCTTTAGTATTCGGCTCATAGACAAGGCCGAGCTTGTCTGCAATCTGTTTAGGCATGACTGTACTGCTGGCTCCACTATCCACCATACAATTATGAACTAAAGTGTCTCCTACTATCAAAGAAAGATAAAAAGGGGGAGTCTTCTTTACTTTTACCTCAGTTTTGTCCGCCTTTGATATCTTATTTCCTTGCTGTACCTGCCGCTTAGTTGGCAGATCTGAGTTTGTCAAAACAGTACCTCATTTGTCTACTAATTTTGGGAACAATTCAAGAGCTGAAAGTTCTTGAATGAGTTTGTCCTTTTGGCCTGGAATTGAAAAAGTATCCCACATGCTAATATTGATGTTAGATCTTTTCATCTGGTCTACAATGTTGAACTGGGATGGACTAACCTTTGATTGAACCCTTTGTGTTACTTGCTGCTCACGAACCAGAGGTATTTGTTGCACTTTGCCAACCTCTACATTCTAATTTTTTGTGCCTATGGGAGCAGCAAGTTGTTCTTTCGTACCTTGAGCAACAATACTAGGAGTATTGGACGTACTTGCCACTGCTTGAGCTTCTCCAACAACTCTTCTTTTATTTCTCTGATAGGTTAGAGCTGCAACTTGATCATTTGAAGCGTTAGTTTTAACATCTTGAGTAAAAGCAATATGATCATCTAGCACAGTTAAATGATATACAGAGGTTCGATCCAATAACTAAAACCTGAGGGAAAACGATGGAGAGAGGTCTGATAAAAGACACTTTTTTGCCACCTAACATCCACTTACAATTTCAACAAAAGATAATAAAGAACACTTTAACATGACCGGCACAAAGACAATATAGCAACTAGGTATGAAACAGAATTTGGGAAGGGAGAGAACTCTACCACTTATGCAAATTGTTGAAGAAATATACACTATGCCAACACTTGAAATCTGAAAGTACAGTCCTATTGATCGAAAGGTTACACAACTCACCAATGGCAGAGTTTGGTCTAACCAAGAGAGATTAGACTATTTTTAATCAAGGCTGAAAGCCATTATATAGAGAGATTTACAAAAAGCCAAAGATTGGCGTAGAAACTTGAAGGGAAGATTCACTTTAGTTAACTCAAGGCTTTACTTGGCCTTTCAATAAAATATATTTTCCCTTTTGTCCTTGCATGAAGCTTCTTCGCTTGATGAAGCGAACTTATCTTTGTTATGAACCGCCCACCTCCTTTTGCATGGAAATCTACACAAATATTAAATTTAGAACTCCACGTGTGCTGCTTGATTGCGAAGTTGTAGCGTTTGAAAACTGAGTTAACTGTTATTTAAGCTGATTTGGACGAAGAGATCATTTCCCTTTGCATGGAAAGCTTCTAGTGGATGCGGCGTTTGATCAATTAGTCATCTCTAAATCTGGAACAGTCAACTTGTCGTTCGAATTTGGAACACTTGTTGAAGCTGAGTTAGACTTTCGGATGCATGAGCTCGCTGGAGATGGACATGACTTTAATAATCAGTCAACTGAAGCTTTGACTAATTGTTCGAAAATAGCTCCAATGTTTGCATGTATTTCGTTCTATTCTGATCTACTGTTCGTATCTATTTCTAGCGGGATTCTATATTCGGATGTATTTGTCTATATTTTTCCCTGTTTGGCCTTATCTTTCAAAATTCTGGGTTTATCTCTATTCCAACGGTTACTTCCCACGGTCAAAATTTGACGGCCTGCGGGACATCACCCTTAGTTTCCTTATTTCGGACTTCTCTGTACATATCTCCTGATTCCTTCAGACTTCATTTCTCGCGTCTCTCTTCGAACTTCTGTCTCGCCTTAGTCTTATTTTTTCGCTTTTCTTCGGACTTTGCTTTGTGGCCTTCAGAATTTCCTCAGAGTATTTGTCCAAAGGAATTCCTTCAGACAATAAGTCCAAAGAATATCTCTTCTTCCTTCACCCTTTAACTTTTCCGAAGCCCTTTTGATTTCTTCCGTCGGCTCTTTGTCTTTGTTATTTTTCTGAATTTCCTTGGGATTCCTTTCGTCGGGTTTATTTTATGGGCCTTTGTCCAAATTTCTTCGGACTTATGTATTCTCTGAATTTCTTCGGACTTTTTGTCCAAATGAATTCCTTCGAACAAAAGTCCGAAAGAATTCATTTTCTTGTTTTGCTTTGGCCTTTTTTGCAATTTTTTTTTTTGTTTTCTCAGACTTTGTCTTTCTGCAAGCCTCCCGAATTTCTTCGGACTTTTTGTCCGAGGGAATCCTTACCTTGACTTTTCTTCCGAAATGTGCCCTTCGGGATTCCAAACATGCCCTTCCGCCGACCAAGTGCCCTTCGGCACCGACCAAGTGTCCTCCGCCAGTGCCCTTCGGAAAAATTGGAGGGCACCCAGGCTTTTTGCAAAAGTCTCCGAATTTGGTCTTTCTCCTGCCTGAAGGGTAGGTGCCCTTCGAGAATATTGAAAGTGTCCCTTCCGAAGGGTACCCTGCCCTTCGAAACTTTTGAAGATGCCCCTTTTCCGAATTACTCTTTGGCTTGCCTTTTGTGCGGGACTTCCTTTGTCTCTGTGGTCTCTAAATTTCTTCGGACTTTTGTCCGACGGAATTCCTTCGGACAAAAAGTCCTAAGGATATCTTCGCCTTTGTCTTTCTTCCCCCTAAGTGCTTTCCTGCCCTCCGCATCTTTCTGATTGAGTTCGTAGAAAATTCCCTGCTTGAGTCCGTAGAAATTTTCTGCTTGAGTCAGTAGAAAATTTCTGGTTGAGTTTGTAGAAATTTTCTGGTGGCAAGAGAATCTGATTTGTGAAAGATTTGTCAACAGGTTCATCAGTAGTTGGCTCTTTTCCAGACTAAGTGGATCACTTCTTTTTGGTGCATCACCTCCCTTAGCTTAGATTTCTTTCCAGTCATCTTCCTACCCCTTTTCCTTAGCTAATAGTAGATTTTAGTGTGAGAATCAAGCGCTAAAGTGAAGCACTTAAGGAACTAGCCTCATAAAAAAACCTAGAGGTTCAACCTCACCATAGGATACCCACATCTTGAGGTTGTCCTCATGCTTGTAGCTGGAAGTGAGAGACCCTGAAGAACTCTCTCACAAGGGTGCAATTCCAAGCTATAAAAATTACATTTACATCAATTTCCACCTCTTCAATGGGGCGTGCACCTTTGATTTTTGTAGCATATTCTTTTTGTACTTTACTCACCTTCATATTTTGTTGGATCTGATCAGCTCTAGCAGCATTCTTGTTGCTAGTTTTATTCCTGATATGAAACTTAGAAACTCTTGTTTTCTCCAAGGTCATAAAATCTGCATAACTTTCACATTGCCCAATAGCAATTGTACTTCCAACAATCTTCGAATATGTGCTAGCAATAATAAAATCAATTTGATTCATTGCAAAACTGTTTATTGTGAATTGGCATGAGAAACCAAACCTTTTCCAGCATATGTTCAAATCTACATATTTGATCCTCTCCCAAATATGTACAATGTTACAAAGACTGACTTCCACTTTCGTAACCAATGAAGCCGCAAGATTCCCCTCAATGTAATTTTGTAGTGTTTCATCTTCTGCAATTTCTCCTTTGTGCATCTTGGGGTGGCTCACATGTTTAGAGCTTGAATCTAAACTTATGATGTGTTGGGTTCCTTTATTTGGCTGCAATCTTGGGAACAAATAACTAGACACCACACTATACTTATTCAAAAAACTTTGAATATCAAAATGGTGTTTATCTAGCTTATCATAAAATGAGAAGGTACGAATGCCTTGCACAACCAAGCATCTTGCTGCCCTTGCTACTTCCATTTTCTTAAACATCACAACTTTCCCTTCTAAAATAAAGTTTATCTCCTTGGATTGAGGATTATGTGATAATTGTCCCATGAACTACAACCACTAAACTTCTATGACCAGATTAGTATTCATAACATATATCTTATTAGTAATAATGATATTGAACTCATCACCAATTTTACACTTCATGTGTCTCAAAATATCATCCGGATCCCATATCTGAATGCATAAGCTACCTTGAGCAAAAGGATCTATGTGCCCTTTCACATTTTCACCCTTATTAGAATGCTTCCCATGATGACGAGTTTTTTGCACTTATGTTCAAATCATAGTGTTGAGACTCGGGCTTGGCAAATACTCGACATGCCTATTTTTGCCTTGGACTCGGACTTGGACTCGGCAAAAACACTCGGCCAAGACTCGGGAAATTTAAAAAATCATTAAAAAAAATGAATTTTAGGAGAAAAAATCATTGAAATGCACTCCATATCAAATCCACTTCAAAATTGTAATGTCAACCTTTTTGGCATAACTTGCTTATGGACCCTTAGCTTGGTTTGTTCACACAAGGCTAAGGGAAAGAAAAAAAGGGAACATTTAAGGGTCGTGAAAGTCTAACTCCTCAAAAAGGAAAATTAAAAAGGTAAAGTTGCTTGTGATTCAAGAGACATATCCTTCCAACTTGGGCACCACCCTTGGGGGATGAGTATAAAAAGCAATTGAGGATTCATTTAGTGGTTATGCATTTTTGAAAATTGAAATTGTTGATCAAGTATGTCAAGCTTGTTCACCACAACTTGAAGATGAAAACCTTCAAGTGTGACAAGAGTTTGGGGACGAAAACTTATATTCTTACATTCAAAGCAGCTCTATTCAAGCGCTGTAATTGTGCTTCAGATTTACATGGTTGAATGTAATTGGACCTACAAAAGTGTTTTATAACACCACTTTGTTCAAAGGTAAAATGAATACCTTGGAGAGTTGTTTGCATTGATTTCTCATTCTTTGGTTGCACAATTGAGTTGCATTTTTAGGTGTTAAGGAAACTAGGGCTACAACTAGAGTTTTTAGAACTTTGAGACAACTTTTGGAGGACTTCTAATGGAAAAAAAATTCTAATTTTAATTTTGTTTGATAGCTATTATTTTTTTTTATCATTTTGAGCTAATTTTTGCATTGAAATTTCAAATATTCCAAAAGATACAATTTTTTTAAATTTCAGCTGATTAAGGCAAATAATAAATTATTGAGGGTTGAAAATAAGAAAATTAAATTCAAAAAATTATTTGCATAGTTTTTCCTAGTGGAGCGATTCACTTAGGCAGGTTATCAAAGTATTTTTGGCCTCTAATTTTGAAGGAAATAATTTAGTTTATATTCTGAAAATTAGTTTAATAATCTTCCAAGTGGGTGAATTGATTTGGGGAACGTGGAGACTTGTTGAAGAGATAAAACAAGGTTTTGAATTTCATATTTGTTTCTCCTATTTTTTCTAAATGTGGCAACTTGTTTGAAGGGGCTAAATTGACTATTGACATCCATAATTTATTTTTTGGAAGACCTAATAATTTGCAGGGATTTTTGGCATATTTATTGTAAGTTTGTGCAAGAGTTTCATCACTGATTGGAAGGAGAAAACACAACTGTATCGACATCTTAAAAATCAAAATTATTGCAAAGAAATTTCAACTGCATTGCCATTCCATCTTGCCACAAAAAGAGGTACTTTATTGTAGATTCATATTCATTAATTACTGGGGTTATTGTGCAGTGTTATTCAGTGGAATTTGAACATCTATTGTTGCTAGGGTTTGCTGGTTTTTAGGACAGAATTCAAATTATTTTTAGTTTTGCCTAAGTTTGTTAGGAAACCCCAATTTGTCTTAATTGTCTCATTTGGGGACAAAACTGTGATATCAGAGCCAATTTCTTGACCAACTGTGGAATGGAAAGGTATTTGTCAAACAGTGACATTGTAAAGTCTCTTTTTCTAGGGGGTTGATTTTTTATCAACCTTTTGAAGACCTTTAGCCTATTTGATTCCTCGTGGGCTAAGGGATGATGCAAAGGGAATATTTTTAATAAATAAGAGATTGCTAGAAAATGATTCTAATCATTTGAAATTAAAAGGCAATTTTCTTATTTATTATTTAATTGACCCTTTAATAATTTTAATTACTATATTATGAAGAGTAAATTAAATAATAGAGTAAAAGGACACTTTCATAAAGACTTGACTCTCAATTAAAAGTCCTTAATGACTTTATGTAAAAGGACACTTTCATGAGGACTTGACCCTCAATTAAAAATCCTTAATGACTTTGAGCTTAAAGGAGAAGACCCAAGTGGCTAAAAGAAGTCCATCTTTGCCAAATAACCCCCACAAGTGGTTCGCCCACCTTGGAGGAGTTATAAAAGTAGATTTGAAATATTGGGAAGACATATTTTTGTCAATCAATCTTATTTTCAGGTTATTGAAGTTCCAATCTTGAATCAAAGCGCTTGGAGTTTCAAAGAGATCTTGAAGAGGCAATTTCACTTCATAAATTGCAAGTGCGCTGAGTTGATTTGTTGTTTGTTGATTTCAAGAGGTTCTTTGAAGAAGATCCAAGGGTAGAATTTTTTGTTCGTTTACAGATTTTTATTTTTCTAGGGTTTGACTACACAGTTTCAGATTTGGATGACTTCCACCCAAGGAAAATTTCTAATTATTATTTCATTTGAAAGAGCACATTTTTATCTTCAATTCAAGCAATCATTTGTTCAGAAATTTTGAGTATTTTACAAGTTGTAAAATTTACAAGTTTTAGCTATTATTTGTCATATAAAATCAAAAAATAAGATTTTTGCAAATCTAATTGTAGAATTGTTGTCAACATGAGGTTGCACCCTAAATCAAAGACGTGCTGAAATGACTAATCTTCTCTCCAATTGAAACAATTGAATCTTCTCACAAGGGTGGGTGTCTCAATGGTGAGAAGAACCTCCAGAGAAAGTTGGCTCTTGTAAAATGTATCAATGAAGATCTCAACTTCTACGCTACAAACTGCCTAGGGAAAAGGAAAGAAAAAACTTGAAAAAAAATCCTAGTTAAAGCGGTGATACACCTAATTTGCTTGATCCACTCAAATCAAGCTTCTAAGAACACTGATTTAGACAAGAAAAAGGCAGAACTTCAACTTTAATTGATCAATGCACATAAGTATTTCACGAAAAGGTTTTGTCTAATGATCTAAATTTTAAAAGAAAAGTAGAAATAGGCCTAACAAAAAAGCACTAACAACCACTAATATCCACTATAAACTCAGCAAAAGATGTTCAAACACAGAACATGACCTGCATAAATGACTAGCTAGTAACTAAGTATGAATCCGGATTTGACGAAGAATGAAAATATTTCACTTAGGCAAATCTATAACGAAAGTACTCTATACCAGCTGCTGAAAATTGAAAAAACACAGTCCTCTTCTTATTGATTCTGAAAAAAGTTACAGCACAAATTTTGGTGAAAGTTTTCTTGCCAAAAGAGGAACATTTATCTAACGCTGAAAAACCATTAATATAGAAAATTACAAAAAACCAAGAGATTGGCATTTGAAAATAGAAGAGCTAAATCCGTCCAACTCAACCTTTACAAAAGTCTATTTTGTCTTCTTCCTCTTTACATGAAAGCTCCTAGACACTAGAATTGGACGATGGAATCATACATTTGACTTTTCTTGTGCATGTTCAGCTGAAACGTGTCTAAAATTAGAAACCAGCTCTTTGGCGTTGAAATGGACAGTGGCTAAGCTTAGGCTATTCTTTATTTAAGCATCATGCATGGAACGTTATGGACGGTAGGCTAATTTTGACAAATCAAACTCTTATCATGCAAAATGCTACACCCACCTCCAAATATGGACTTCCTCTTGAGTTGTTTGAACATTTGAAAGCACGAGTTTGACCCGGAGATGAGCTTGACTTCACAACCAATCAACTGAAGCTTTGATCAGTCAACTGAAGCTTTGACCAATCAACCAAAAATACCCTTTACTTGCATGGATTTCCACGTTGACTCCGTCTCTTGTTTTGGTCTGCTTGTTTGTGTCGTGTCTATTTTTGGCGGAATTCTATATTTGGATTTATTTTGTTTATATTAGTCTATATTTCCTCGGATTTCTTGGCTATCTCCTTAGCCTTTATTTGTTTTTCCTTCGAACTATCTCCTGTTGACTCATCTTTTTTCTGCAGACTTTTGTGTATACAATTTTCTCGAACTTATTCTTTCAGATTTCTGTTGGCTCATTCTGTTGTCATCTCCTTGGTTTTGTTCCTTCGAATGCTTTCGGACTTTTATCTTGTCTCATTTCCTACGGAAAAAATGTCTGCCCCTGGCTTCTATTTCTCTCAGAGTTTTCTGTTTGCATTTTTCCCCAGTTAATCCTTCAGACTTTTTGTCCAAAGGATATCCTTCAAATTTTCTTTTCTTCCTTGTTTATATTTCCTCGGGTTTTTCGAAGGGCACCCTCCGAAACCTTTCCGAAGGACAGGTGCCCTTTGGGATTTTTGCCTTGATCCTTTTTTGCCAAGTGAATCCCCTGCGGCTCTTCTAAGTGAACCTTCCTGAAGGGTACGTACCCTTCGGGACTTTTGCAATTGTCCTCTGAGAGCTCTTTCTTTTGGACAAAAAGTCCAAAGAAATACGCTTCCTCTTACAACCCAAAAAAAATCTTTGCTTAGACAAAATAAATGAACTTACAGCTTGTATGTCTTGGCTTTTGGCTGTACGTGATGCTTAGAAGAAGAGAAAAACCCTTTCAAACTGTTGTAGATGACGTTTTTAGGAGATAAAAACCCTCTTAAAACTGTTGCGTGTGTCCTCCTTTTGAACGAACTACGTACCCTTCGGGACTTTTGCAATTGTCCTCTAAGAGCTCTTTCTTTTGGACAAAAAATCCGAAGAAATACTCTTCCTCTTACAACCCAAAAAAAATCTTTGCTTAGACAAAATAAATAAACTTACAGCTTGTATGTCTTGGCTTTTGGCTGTACGTGATGCTTAGAAGAGGAGAAAAACCCGTTCAAACTACTGTAGATGACGTTTTTAGGAGATAAAAACCCTCTTAAAACTGTTGCATGTGTCCTTTTGAACGAACTGTATGCTCTATATGATCGTTGTAGGAGTCCATCAGAATTTGCATGGCCGTAGGAGACCTTTTCATCATCATTTGCATGGCTGTATTTGTACATTGCATTGGCTGTAATCAAGAAAGGTCCTTGGAACCCTCTGAATGACTAAACTTCACCTGGCTGTAGATGGTCACTTTGGCTTATACCTAGCTGTAGATGGGCACTTGGGTGGCTGTAAATGCACATTTAAGGACCTCAAAACTGATTCACAAGACAAACTTAGCACCATAGCAAAGTTTTGAATGGTAGGGGTGACAATTTGCCCTGTGGGGGCAAAATTGTAAACATGAATCATGTTTGGTATATTTTTATCCATCTACAAATTTAATTTCGTAATTTTTGAAGTAGTTTTGAGGCATAAATCAATGCCAAACCCTAGTCGCCTAGGTCTTTGGGTGATTTGCAATTTATGGGAAAATATTGCAATAAATTTCAGTTTAATAGAATTTTGATTTTTTCTAATAATTTGTGGGTCTAAGTTGAGATTTACGGCATACTCTTTTTGTTTGGTTTCACCCCAAAAAGGAACCTTACAGTGGTATCAGAGCCTTGATCCTGCCAGCGTGAGGGTTTGTGGATGCAAAAGAAGAAATAAAATGACACATGAAGAAGACATGGGAGAACAAAATTAGTTGGAGAAAGTTTTGATGGATCTAGCTCAAGGTCAAAAGGAACTCCAAGACACCATGGTGCAATTTCTCAAAGCCATGGGGAAAAACGTGGCACCTCAAAGAGAGGAAAGTTTAGAAAATAACAGGGTTTCCAATGAAAGGGTTTCTCCAAAACCCAAGCATATGTTTCATGCAAAATTTCTACAAAAGAAGCCCATTGAAGAGGTGGAACAGCGACCTAAGAAGAGCCAAAATCTCACCAATATTGAAGAATATAGTCTTATGAGCGATGAGGTAAAAAACAAGCTTTCTTTCAATGAATGTTGTGAGCTCAAGGCTCAAATTGATGGTAGGAAGAAGCAACATCAAGGGACACTAAGGAGAGACATCCAAGAAAGGGAGGAAGAACAACTCCTAGAAGAATCTACCATGCAAGTCCAAGGTAAAAATATTTTAGTGATTGAAGATATTTCTTTAGCTTCTAACGATTGCTTGCAAAATATTGAAGTGAGAGAAAATGGGATCATGGAAGAAGCAAAATCAGATCCACAAGTTGTGGAGGCAAATTTAGTGATTGACGCACCAATTCTACGTAGAGAGGATCATATGTAACTTGTTGTCCTTCTCGAAACAACAGCTCAGGGGGAGCATGAAGAGGGTGTCAAACCTCTAACAGAACTTCTCAATTCCACCAATGAAGGTAGATCCAATGAGGACACTTCAAGGTATAAGAAGGTTTGATGTATTGTTGCATATTTTCTCATTTCAGATTTGTTTCCATCATGAGGAGTATGTAAGAGATAAAATGAAAAGTTTGGTTTACACAATAAGACAAAAAGATTTTGTGGTTCAAGGGCACTTCTATGGGCACCCTAAGGCATGGGATCCGAGTGATGTTTTGCATTTTACCCAAGCTAACAATGCTGATTTTTTGAGTAATAAGTTTCCTATGGCAGCCATCAAGGGTAAGCAAGTGTATTGTCTTGATAGCAAAGATTTCCTTTATCATCACCATACTATGTCTTTGCATGATAAGGAATGTGCTAACTTGGAAAATGAGATGAAGGGCACTACATCGAGAGGGAGCAGCAAGAAAGAGGTTCAGAAATTTGGTAAATTACTTTATGTCAATTTCAGATTTGATGTCACATCATGGGCCAACTCATATATGGTCAAGATTGAAGATGTTCGCATAAGGGGTTGTTTCCTAGACATGGACCAAGACAAAGCAATAGTACACTTGAAATGGAAAGTAAAACAAAGTGTCTTCATGTATTTGTTGTCATACAATTAATTTCAGTCATCATAGGGAGTGATTTTCAGTTTGAGATTGAATGGAAAGGAATTTCAGTCACTTAGTGTGAAGGAGAACTCAAGGAGAATTAATTTCTTCTAACGGATCTCATTGGGGCAAGTTGGAGAGTTGTTATCATCATTTCCAGCCAACTCAACAAGGTGTGTGCAATCCTACAAGTCAATTCAATCATACATAAGAATGATCTTCCGTTTGTGGATTTGGTTAAAAAAAATTTAGCCATTTTGTGGATGATTCCAACCCTCACCATTCGGATTTTTGGTGAAAGAATGCAAAATTTCAGCCGAGAGCTTCTTGGGCTACCCACTACTTGGTAAGTGCAATTCATCATACAAATTTTCAGTTCCTATGGGACATTTATGCTTGTGAAAGAAGTACTTTGAAGCATAAAAATTCTGCCCTTAAGAAGGAAGCACTTTTTTATGCTCTTACAACCAATTGGAAGAATTTATGTACAGATAAACATGTAAAAAATCATGTTGCTAATGTTGTTGTTAAGAGGGATGCTTGTTGGTTGGTAAATAGCAATTCAAAAAATTATGAACAGCGATTCAGTTTTGATGGTTTTTCGCTTATTATTGACAAACTTGCATACAAAAGGGGCACTAGGAATCATATGAATGAAAGTGTTGATTTAATAGAAAAAGAATTGAAGAAAGGCAACCTATGCATGAGCATGACCATGAAAGAAATTTCGAGTTGTTGGACTACTGGGCACTATTTTTTCAAGTTTATCTATGGGTATTTGGTTGCAAGGAAAGAGGTTTGGGCCCTGGAGAAGGTGTATATTTCACATACCATTATTTTTAAATCTTTTGCAGCTGTTACAAGAAGGGTTTCGGTGACTTTAAGCTCAAGGACAATGTCAAAAACATATTGCTACAGCCAAGGTATGATGTTGTTGATTCCACATAATGCCATGAATAATTGCATTGTTGTTCCTTACATTTTCGGATTGCTTTTTTGACTTTTCACAACTTCATGGAAGTATGTTGGCAAGTGGGAGATGTATTTCCCGGGCCTTGTCATCTTGGAAGAGTTTTGGGCACATGCACATGAATTTGCAGCCATCATATGCTCGAAGTTAAGTGCAGGAATAGCATGCTACAGCCAAGAGTGTGTAAGCATCCAAGATTTGTGGTTTTATTTTGAGTCATTTCATTTTTATGGGCAGCCAAGTGGACTACAAATTGTTGTCCAAAATATGGCAAATCCTTGGGGCATAATAAAAATGAATGAGAGCACAAAGGAGGGCAGCACATGGTTCATAAGAAGTGTTGGCATATTGTTACGGACTGCTGTTTTTTGCATTTTCAGTTTGCTTCTTCTCCTTTCTAAACTTCTTTGGAGGTACCTTTACACTAGGAAAATTTTCTTTCCAATCCCTATCATTTGGGGGGAATTTTGTGCAAGCTTTAGTGCATTTCCAGCCACTCCTATGATAGTTTTGAATGCAAAAGGAAAGAATTACAGCAGTATATGGACCAAAAGAATTCATGAGTTGATCTTGCCAATGAGACACAATGGAGGATTGACAAAAGTGTTACTAAACACTCATGTTTTTTCTAATATGTTTGTTTCATGTGCAAGAGTAAAAACAAGAAATAAGAAGGTTGAAGGAATCTTGAAATGGCCAATGCCCTTCGGAAGCATGAGCATGGGTGGGCAAAAGATCTCTCATTTAACCGACAATGGATCAAGGCTTTGGGAGTACTACATCATGTTTTCCCTCTTGGACATAGTACTTGGACACATGAGTTTGCGTTTGTTTGAGGACAAACAAATTTGGGAAGGGAGGACTGTAAGGTACTATTTTCTAGGGAGTTGATCTTTTATCAACCTTTTCAAGACCTTTAATCTATTTTATTTCTCGTGGGTTAAGGGATAATGCAAGGGGAATATTTTTAATAAATAAGAGATTGATAGAGATTGATCCTAATCATTTGTAATTAAAAAGCAATTTTCTTATTTATTATTTAATTGACCCTCAAGTAATTTTAATTACTATATTATGAGGAGTAAATTATATAATAAAGTAAAATGACACTTTCATGAGGACTTGACCCTCAATTAAAAGTCCTTAATGACTTAATGTAAAAAGACACTCTCATGAGGACTTGACCCTCAATGAAAAGTCCTTAATGACTTTGAGCTTAAAGGAGAAGACCCAAGTGGCTAAAAGAGGTCCATCTTTGCCAAATAACTCCCACAAGTGGTTCTCCCACCTTGGAGGAGTTATAAAAGCAGATTTGAAATATTGGGAAGACATCTTTTTGTCAATCAATCTTATTTTCAGGTTATTGAAGTTTCAATCTTGAATCAAGGCGCTTGGAGTTCCAAGGAGATCTTGAAGAAACAATTTCACTTCAAAAATTGCAAATGTGCTGAGTTGATTTGTTGTTTGTTGATTTGAAGAGGATCTTTGAAGAAGATCCAAGGGCAAAAATTTTCATTCAATTGCAGATTTCTATTTTTCTAGGGTTTGACCACACAGTTTCAGATTTGGGTGACTTCCACCTAAGGGAAAATTCTAATTATTATTTCATTTGAAAGAGCACATTTTTATCTTCAGTTCAAGCTATTAAATTTCGAGTATTTTACAAGTTGTAAAATTTACAAGTTTCAGCGATTATTTTTGTCATATAAAATCAAAAAATAAGATTTTTGCAAATCTGATTGTGGAATCGTGTTTGGTATATTTTTATCCATCTACAGATTTAATTTTGTAATTTTTGGAGCAGTTTTGAGGCATAAATCAGCGCCAAACCCTAGTCGCCTAGGTCTTTGGGCGATTTGCAGTTTATGGGAAAACATTGCAATAAATTTCAATTTAATAGAATTCTGATTTTTTTTAATAATTTGCCGGTCTAAGTTGAGATTTACGGCATACCTTTCAGCCCAAAAAACAACCTTACAAATAGGGACAGGGCTAGGTTGGAACGGATCACTCAGTCCCAAGATCAGTTGATGAGATCTATGGCTACACTTCTTCAAATGATGAAAGATATGAAAAGGGATCAACCCCTTGAAATGGAGGACCAGCCTTTGGTTTGTTGGGATCTAATGGAAGATTATGATAAATATTTGACACTTGCACTTTAGTATAGAAAGGGAAGGAGCTTCAAGGAATGGCTAGCTTTGAGACAAGGCAAAGGGCTCCATAGCCACCTAGCTACGCATGATGACTTGGAGAAGATTGTTCTTCCTTCCTTTGATGGAGATCTAGGTACTTCAGTTAGAAAGTGGGTAAACAAGGTTAATGACTACCTTGAATTAAGACCTAGAGGTGAGAAGCAAGCTCTAAAATTTGTCATACAACATTTGGAAGGAGTTGTCCGTGATTGGTGGCATCTAGGATGGAAGTGACGAGCATGACCTCATTAAAACTCATGAAGAACTTGGTGAAAAGCTCGTCTAACAATTTGAAAACATGGAATCTTTGGGGAAGCCAAAGAAGGGTTTTCGATTATTGAAGGGGCAACCGATGACTGAATTTTCTGAACCACAAGAACCAAAAATTCAAGGGCAACCAAATGAAAGTGTCCAAAAATTTAACAAACAAGGGTTGCAAGAAGAAAAAAAAGAGGTGGTTGAACCAAAAGAAGTAATCTCAAAGTACACCATGGAAGAAGGATCAAGTGGGGCAGCCACTTGTAATAAGGAACAAATCTTGCAAGAAGAAGGAAACGAGAGTGGGACAAACCTTCATGAGGGATCACATAAATGAAGCTATGGAAATCCAAAGATAAGCAGGGAAGGTGAGTTTTTTAAACACCAATACGACAGTTTCAAAAATCAAGGAAAATCCATTTTGCACATTGATAAAGAGAAATTGGTAAACAAGATCAACACTACATATGCTAATGCTTATTCCCAGCTTGCTGTAATTTCCGGAACAGCACATAAAGGTAAGCAATTTAACGAATTTCATGGCAAAAAAGTGTGGCATAACCCTCCTACTATGCTCCCAGAACATTTTGGTCCTCATGAGGATCACACCAAAAAAAGAAACAAGGTGGAGGGCATGTTTAAAGGCATGCAAACAATCCATAAAAGTGATAAGCATCACAATTTATTTGTTGTATGTTATATGCTACATGAAATGGTTGTGACTAGAGAAAGAATGCAAGGTGGGAAGGTACAACAAATGGCAAGAGTTGAGGTATGTGTTATTTTCAATAATTTGACTTCAACATTTGTAATTCAATTGCCATATAGAAAAACACACTCCAAGAGCCATGACATAAAAAGGAATATATTGTTCTATGTTGGGACGGTAAAGGCTTGTTGTGAAGGGTCACAAGGTGCAAATTTTGCAAGGTATGTATCAATGTTTTGGAGGAAAAAACAAACAATTCATGGTTGTTACAATCCTTATACAGCGCACCTATATTGTGTTTTATGTGGACTTACTGTTGTCAACTTGGAGTTGCACCCTGATCGAAGACGTACTGAAATGACTAATCCTCACTCCAGTTGAAACAATGAGATCTTCTCACGAGGGTGGATACCTCAATGATGAGAAGAACCTCCAGAGAAGGTTGGTTCTTGTAAGATGTATCAATGAGGATCTCAACTTCTACGCTACAAACTCCCTGGAGAAAAGGGGAGAAAGAACTTCAAAAGAAATCCTAGTTAAAATGGTGATACACCTAATTTGTTTGATCCACTCAAATCAAACTTCTGAGAACACTAATTCAGACAAAGAAGAGGCAGAACTTCAACTCCAATTGATCAATACACATAAGTATTTCACGAAAAAGTTTGATCTAGTAACTAAAATATGAGGGAAATGAAAGAGTAGCCCTGATTGAAAGCATTAATCAATCACTTGCATCCACTAAAATTCCAGCCAAAAGACAAATAAACACAGAACGTGAAATGCATAAATGACCAGCTAGTAACTAGGTACAAACCCAGATTTGACAAGGAAGAAAGAAAATCTATCACTTAGGCAAATCAATGACAAAAGTATGCTATACCAACTGCTGGAAATTGAAAAAACACAGTCCTCTTCTTATTGATTTTGAAAAAGGTTACAGCACAATCTTTGGAAGAGGTTTTCTTTTCAAAAGAGGGATAATCTTTTCCAAGGCCGAAAACCACTTATAGAAAAATACAACAGCCAAGAGATGGTGAATAAGAGGAAGTTAACTCTTCATTAGCCCAAGTTTAAATTGTGTTGCATGAGTCTTCCAAATTTGTTTTTTCTTGTCTTCCGTCTTGCACGAAGAATCCTTGGCGTTGAAGTAGACGGTGGCTAATTTTGCACTGCTAAACCTCTCTATCATGCAATAATGCTACACCCACTTCCAAATTTGGCATTCTTAATGAGCTACTGGAACGTTTGAAAGTACGAGATGACAATAGCATGCATGAAATCCAATGCCAATGCCAATTTTTAGAACTCCGACTTGATCCGTTGGAAGCCGAGTTGGAACGTTTGAAACGCTGAGTTGACCCTAGAGATAAACTTGACTTCAACAACCAGTCAACCGTAATTAGCTTTTGCTTGCATGGAATTCCACGTTGACTCCGTCTTTTGTTTGTGCATGGATTTCTCTCGGCCCAACTGTCTGTGATTTCTCTTGGCTAAATTTAGAATTTTGCTTCTTAAACTCTGTCT
This sequence comes from Torreya grandis, assembly GCA_037957365.1. NCBI lineage: Eukaryota > Viridiplantae > Streptophyta > Pinopsida > Cupressales > Taxaceae > Torreya > Torreya grandis. Next base: position 4,816,553 of record JARHVA010000012.1, read on the forward strand.
GTATTTCTCTTTTCCACGGACTTCCCCTTCTTACTTATTCCTTCGGCCTAATGTTCATTCTCTTCGGGTCTTTATTATCTTGGACCTCTCCCTTTTGTTTTATTTCTTCAAATAATCCATTGGGCTATTTGCTAAGTCATTTTCCCGTGGATTATGTTCATTCTTTTCTGACTTCGCTTTTGTCTCTCTGCCCTTGGACTTTCCTTTCTTTGACCACGCTTTCTAAAGGAATCCTTCAGACAATTTGTCCGAAGGATATCCATTTCTTTCGAACTTTTTAGCTTCCCCTTGGTTTTATCTCCCGCGGACTTTATTTCCTGCGGACTTTCTCTTGGGCTGGCTTTTCTTTGGATCTTTTGTTTTGCCCCTTAGTTCCCTTCGGATTTTTTCTGTCTGCCAATTTTTTCAAAGGATATCTTTCCTTCTCTCTATTCCTTGTTTATATTTTATTCCCTCGGACTTTTTGTGTTCAACTTCTCGCGGACGTCCCTTAGCCTTAAAAACAGCGCTTCGAAAATCCTGTCATGGTCTTTCCCTGAAGGGCAGGTGCCCTTTGAGCTTTTGTAAAGCCCTCAAATTTGCGAGATGAACCGGCTGTTTGCAAACAACTTTCCCAACATTGAAGTGAACCTTCCCGAAGGGTAGGTGCCCTTTGGGATTTTTGAAAATGACCCTTCCGAAGGGTACCTACCCTTCGGGTTTCTTGTTTTGTCCTATACTGCCTTTTGAAAAACATGGAAGTGTCCTCTCTTAGCTCTTTTCCGGGGAAAAACTGTCAAGCCCCTCGGATTTTTTGCGAAGAACTTTTTCCTAAGGGTAACATACCCTTCGGACTTCTTTGAGTGTCCCTTCCAAATTTTGCAACGGTCCTTTCCGAAGCGCAAGTGCCCTTCGGAATTCTTGTAAGTGTCCTCCATTACCCTGTCCATGCACTTTCCTTCGGAAGAGTTGGAGCCCTTATGTTAAAGTACATTTGCGAAGGGCACATGCCCTTCGAAAAACCTGCCAGTGACCCTTTGGACTTTCTTCTGTGCCCTTTCTGCGCATCTTTTAAAACTGTGCCTTTGAATTCTTTCGGACTTTCTTGTGAAGTCTTTGAAAACTCTTTCCCTCAGACAAAAAGTCTGAGAAAATTGTCCATGTCTTTGCAAAAAAAATCTGAAAAAATACACTGTATTCTATAGGTGTCCGAAAGAAAAGACATGCCTTCATTCATAAGCAAAAACCTACAGGCCTATAGGTTAACATGATGACTATATGTGACGTTTTTTTGAAGGAGAAAACCCTTTCAAATTGTTGTATGTGTCCTGCCCTTGAACGGACTGTATGTTCTATATGGCCACTGTAGGAGTCCATCATGGTGGCTTTAGAAGTTCAAAGAGAACATTGTAGGAGACCTTTTCGTGCACTTACAAGCTAGCTTGTTTGATTGACCATAGATCTCCTTTTGATAATAAGCACTTGTCACTAAATCTTGACAAAGACCTTTCCTATTTCAATGTATCATTCTTGTGAACACACTTGATTGAGTATCATTGTTGTAGATGTCTTTCAAATTTACATGGTTGTAGGTATGCATTTAAAGACCCCAAGCCTCACTAAACTTCACAAAACCCTTTTTCTTTTCATTATTCAGGACCCAAAATGGATTTACAAGACAAACTGGCACCATATGCAGAGTTCCGAATAGTAGGGGTGACAATTTGTCCTGTGGGGCAAAATTGTCAACACTTACCAAAGGAGCAACTTGGCTAATCATGAAGGTGGTGATAGGTGACATGTGCTATGACCCATGGGTCATTGCAAGGGCCGTTGGTAATTCATTGACTGTTGTTTTTCATATTTTCAGTTTGTTTTCCACAAAGTTTCTTGTTGCCATGATGAGTGTTGACCCTAGAAAGGTGTCTCTCACACCTCAACATCATGGAAGTGGTTCGCACATATATGAGTGGATTTCCAGCCACTATAAGGGGAAGGTTGAAGAGGTAAAAACTTGCTACAACCATGTCAATGAGGACATGAACACACCTTTTGAAATCCAGGTGGTAGGGAGTTGCAAGAAAGAATCAAGGCATCAAGAAGGGATGCACTTCATGATCCTAGAGCTTGATAAGGTGACAAAAAGAGTGTTACTAAACACCATTATTTTTACTAATTTATTTGTTCTATATGTAGAAACATTAGGGAGACCAATTGCTATAGCCAAGAGCAATACAGAGAATGTGGTGATTTCCAAACAAGGGCAACCGATTGAGATGGCAAAGCAGTTGAGGAATGTAAGTGTGATTTTAAGGCCATGGCAAGAGGCTACAAATTTTGATTATCGGCCAGCCAATGGCTCCAAGGGAAATTCAGTTTCCTACCTCTTTGGTAAGTATGCATACTTCTGATTTTTGTGTTCCATGGAGAAGAGAGGAGGATAGAACGCTTGATTCGCAAAGGCAGTCCTTAATTTAGTTTGGGCAGCCCCCTACTCCAAGGTATGTGTGTGATTTTGGAGGCATAGATGAAGACATGCCACACCTTTTGGATTGGGCAAGGGCCCAAGTTGTGGGCAGCAGGGAAAGAGATGAGTTGTTGGAGGATTTTTGGTCACAAGGACACTCATAAAATTATGAGTATGATTCACTACATATACCGCCTTCAACCCTCTTCAAATTCAATTTTGTTGACATTTTTCGGCTAAGGGAAAATTCTGAAATCAGTGGTATAAGGTCTGATTTTTTTGTCTCGGAAAGTTCTGAGTTTGAGGGTCATGTACAGCAGCCTATTGAGGACAAAAAAATGGAAAATTGGTGCCTTCTTATGGAAAAGATATGTGCATGGATGAATTCTGAATTTCATCACTCAGAAAATTCTGAGTTGGGGTAGCAAGTAGAGCAGCCTGTAGAAGGTAAAAAGACTGATTTTTTTGATAGATTCCAGCCTTTGGTGTATTTTGAAAATGTTTATGATGAAGCACGCTTTTGGCTTGATAAAGAATGGGAGGTACAATCCTATCTTGTAGGTTGGTTGAGGCTTTTATTTGATCATTTAATGTTCTTCCTATGCATGAAGGAGGTGATAAAAGGAAGTCAAGGAGAAATGGCATGCCACATGTTTTGAGACACACTCAAGAGTAGTTGCATCTATGTTATATAGTCACCCAAGGTATATTTCAAGATAAGATTATTGTTACTTCTTTCCAGGTTTTGGGAACATCTTGTGAGGGCACGTTGATCACCATGGGAGGCTACATCAAAAGCAAACCAATATGGCATGTGTTATTTCTTTGAGGTTATGAGGAGTCCTTGAAAGGTGGTCATGACACCTTGAGCTCATGGGGGCAGCCTCTAAGATACATGTTTAGCAAGTTGGGAGTCCAAACTGGAGCTTCTTTTCAGTGGGAAGCCATTTCAGTTGGTAAGTGCATCATGAAGAATGTGGGGACAACCCCATGGCTTTCGCAATTGCTTGAGGACAAACAATTTGAGTGGGGAAGACTGTAATGTCCCTCTTTTTTGCATAACTTGCTCATGGACCCTTAGCTTGGTTTGTTTCAACAAGGTTAAGGGAAAGAAAGAAAAGGGAACTATGAGGGGGCTATTCAAAGAGGAAAAATGTGAAAAGTACTTAAGTATTCTAATCTTCAATTGAGTTATGCAAAAAGTACTTTTTGATCTAATTCTCACTTACGCAAAGGACCTTTAAGGGTCATGAGAGTCTAACCCCTCAAAAAAGAAAATTAAAAAGGTAAAGTTGCTTATGATTCAAAAGACACATCCTTTCAACTTGGGCGCACCCTTGGAAGATGAGTATAAAAAACAATTGAGAATTCATTTGGAAGGTTATGCATTCCTGGATATTGAAATTGTTAATCAAGTATGTCAAGCTTGTTCACCACAACTTGAAGACGAAAACCTTCAAGTGTGACAAGGGTTTGGGAACAAAAAACTCCATTCCTACATTCAAGGCAGTCTTCAGTTGAGTTATGAAAAAAGTGTTTTTTGATCTAATTCTCACTTAAGCAAGGGACCTTTAAGGGTCATGAGAGTCTTAACACGTCAAAAAGGAAAATTAAAAGGGTAAAGTTGCTTATGATTCAAAAGACACATCCTTCCAACTTGGGCGCCACCTTTAGAGGATGAGTATAAAAAGCAATTGAAGATTCATTTGGAAGGTTATGCATTTTTGGATATTGAAATTGTTGATCAAGTATGTCAAACTTGTTCACTACAACTTGAAGACGAAAACCTTCAAGTGTGACAAGGGCTTGAGGGCAAAAACTTACATTCCTACATTCAAGACAACTCTATTCAAGCGCTGTAATTGTACTTCAAATTTGCATGGTTGCATACAATTGGACCTACAAAAGTGTTTTATAACACCACCTTGGTCAAAGGCAAAGTGAATACCTTGGATAGTTGTTTGCATTGATTTCTCATTATTTGGTTGTGTAATTGAGTTCCATTTTTAAGTTTGAAGGAACCTAGAGCTGTAACTAAGGTTTTTGAAACTTCGAAACAATTTTTGGGGGACTTTTCATAGAAGAAAAATTCTGATTCTAATTTTGTTTGATAGCTACTATTTTTGTGATCAATTTGAACTAATTTTTGCATTGAAATTTCAAATATTATAAAAGATACGAATTTTTTAAATTTCAGTTGATTAAGACAAATAATAAATTATTGAGCACTAAGAATAAAGAAATTAATTCAGAAAATTATTTGCATAATTTTTCTTAGTGGAGCGATTCACTTGGGCAGGTTATTACAGTGCTTTTGGGCTCTAATTTTGAAGGAAATAATTTAGTTTATATTCTAAAATTATTTTAATAATATTCCAAGTGGAGCGAATTAATTTGGGGAACTTGGATACCTTGTTGAAGGGATAAAACAAGGGTTTGAATTTCAGATTTGTTTTTTTTATTTTTTTCTAAGTGTGGCGACTTGTTTGGAAGAGCTAAATTGACTATTGGCAACCCTAATTTGTTCTTTGGAAACCCTAATAAATTGCAGATATTTTTGGCATATTTATTGTAAGTTTGTGCAAGAGTTTCAAGGCTGATTGGAAGGGAAAAATGCAGTTGTACAGACATCTTAAAAATTAAAATTAGTGCAAAGAAATTCCAACTGCATCGCCATTCCATCGTGCCACAAAAAGAGGTACTTTATTGTAGTTTCATATTCATTAATTATTGGAGTTATTGTGGAGGGTTATTGTTTGGAATTTGGACATCTATAGTTGCTTGGATTTGCTGGGTTTTAGAGCAAAATTCAAATTATTTTCAGTTTCGCCTGAGGGTTTGTTGGGAAAACCCAGCTTATCCTAATTGTCTTATTTGGGAACATTTCAAAAATACACTCAAAACTAGTCAATTACATCTAACATACACATATACACAAAGAAGTAAATAATGCGATATTGAATGTTTTCAGCTGAACAATTGAACTTGAAACTTGAAAGTTGAAAACTAATATTACAAAGTTTTTTTTTATATTCATCAAATTGTTTTTACATACAAAACATGGATTTAAAATCCATGGCGATAGCATCAACAAAAACATGATATAAAAAGATACATCTAAGGTTGAGAAGACCCTGCATTGCTTGTCCTCTCAACACAAGCTCCAACACGTTGGAGCCTACGATGTTTTTTGTACATCAAAAAAGCAACTACGGCCATTGAACCTGCCCTTGTGGTATCTACCGCAACATCTTTATCCCTAGATGTATGATCTCGCTCCCCTCCCAACGCTACAAGCCCCACACAATCCACAATGAAGACACTTTGACTTGAAGCTTTGGATCGGCAATGCACTCAGAAACAACCAATCCCTTGATGCTCTAGCCTCCAAGGCTCCAACAATACACTCACTTGTTGCTAAACCAACCTTTGCGCACTAGCAATCAGCCCCTTTGAAGCAAAAACTACAAATTTGAATTATTCGATCACAATGGTGTGTGAACCTTGAAAGTGAAGAAAATGAAAAATGGAATGGGCTCATGAAAACAAAGTTAGAATGAGTGAATGGCTGTTTGAGGATGTTAGAATGCCTTTTAGATTTAGGTATGTGTTTTGATTTTTCACTTCATTGTGTTTTTTTTGGGCAAGTTTTGATTTTTTCAAATTTTTTGACAGAGTCGGCAAGTCTTGGGACGGGACTCGCAAGTCTAGACAAACTCACGAGTCTCATCCCAGTACTTGCTGAGTCTGTCAAGAGCTCGTCGGGGCCTCGTTTTAGTCGACTCGGGCTCGGATCCATGAGTCCTTGGCAAGACTCGCCGAGTCTCAACACTATGGTTCATAGACATAAGCAGATCATATGTTAGTTTACACCAAGAAGCATCTAGTGAATTACCTTCTTGATTGTTTACCACAAATGGTGGTTCCTAAGGATTACCAATACCTTCTTAGCACGGTTAAGTATAATCTTCCTTAACGTGCCATTACGGCCACATAAATACAATCTATTACACATGGTAAATGTTATGCCAATGTTGACTAATAAAACAGCAATACTAGCAACTGAATCAAAACCATTATGAGAAAATGAAACTGTTGCTGCCCCACCAAGCATGCCATTGACTCTATATGGAGAATAGTCAATTGCCCACTTAATGCCAACCATAATGACAAATATTTTGACATGCATTTGCAAATATGGCCATGGTTCAGGGAATTGCACTCTCTATTCAAACATTAAATTTGAATCCAACCAAGATGGCATATGTATGAATCTGCTTGCCTTGTAATTGAGTTGCTCCTTTGTCACTTGCCTTGAGAGCACTATTGGATTTGAGGTGACATGCCTTTGGACCTTGCATTGGACTCATGAGTCTCTGGGTCTCTTCATTATAATTTTTCTGAGCATATCTTGTAATCTATGCATTCCATGATACTTCCTCTTTACAAATAGATAACTTGAATGCTTCCTTTGGTTCCTCCAAAAGGCACACACATGTATTTGTGGTCCAATTAGAAATCTGATATCTAGTTAGTCCCACTAGCCCAATTTTATCTGGTCCTTCGGGATAAGAATGGTATAAAGGATCAATCAATTAAACTTGCAAAACAACAACTGATTTTTCTCGCATACCTTTCTATGGTTCCTATGCATGAACCATACCTTGTTGATAATGAATGTTTTGTTGTTGCAGCTGCTGATTTGTGGCTTGCAGCTGAGATATTTGACCCCTTTGTGACTTGTTAATTGTTATGAGCTTTGTGTTTCTACCAAATAGCATATGCCTCTTTGCTTAGGAGCATAATGGGGTTTTACTGAGCTTGAGAGGGGTTTCGTGGACACCCTTAGAAATTATTGGAACATCTTTTACAATTTTGCATTTAACAAGCAATGTTTGTTCCTCCTTGACTTCATTAAGACACTTTTTGTTGGCATTCAATTTTAGAAGTCAATGAAATATCTTTTTCTGATAAAATATCCTTACCTTCAACTTGCATGGCAGATTCCTCTGTATCCTGTTGGACATTTGTTTCCGTTCTCTTTTCTTTTTCCAAGAACATATTCTTTGGCTCCTACTCCTTAACTTCTTTCGGTTCTGACTTTTCCTCTTTCTTTCTCAACCTTATGTATTCATGCATGCCTCTTTTATTTGGATACCTCACTTAAAGTAACTCCAAGTAATCATCAAAGGAAACTCTGGATCTAAAACTATCAGGTATCCCTTGATACTGGGCAAGGTTTATAGTGGCGTCAAGTTTGTCCTTTTCCTTGTCCTTTTGTATTTTAATCGACACCACTTGAATAGGATCTATATTTTTTTCCCTTTGTAAGAACTTTGCTTGAAGAAACATGGGTCAATTAATTGTTGAAGGACTCCTTTGGGTACCTTGTTCTGATTGATATTCTACAAGGCTTATATCATCTCTGTCATGGATTCTTTCAATGTCCTCTAGATGTTCCTTGTAAAATCTCTCTAACTTTGATTGATGGCTTCATGCAAGGATTTCATTTCTTTTGTGGGTATTTTCTTTTGTCTCCCATGATTTCTCGTCTAATTCATAGTCTGACAAGATCACAGCTCTGATACCATTGTAATGTCCCTTTCTATGTTTTTAACTATCTTTGAAATTTTTTGTGATTCCTTTCCAATACTGGATATAAATCAAATACTTAAAAATCACATTCAATACTTAATATTGAAAACCCAATTGAATTCTTTATTGCAATAAGCTTAAGGCACATACAAAACCAAAGAAAATATAAATTGAACAATTGAATGCAATGAAACCCTTGTATTAATGATGTTCAGCAACATAATAATTTATTGGAGGCTTCCCTGTTAGCAAATGAATGGAGAGACAATGTTGAGAAGCACATGATATGTTGATCTGTGCATAGATCTTATTTATGATATGTAAAAATTGATTACCGCAGTTACAAGAAGTTACCAGTTAGACATTAACTAATATTTAGTTAAGTCTTATTACATTATTTAACACCCCCTCTTAATGACTAAACTAGAGACAACTCCAAGTTTGTCTCGAAACTTTACAAAAAAAATAAAACCAAGAGGTTTAGTCATTAGATCTGCCAACTGCTCTATAGAAGCACAAAAGTGAAGAAATATCACTAGAATCAACCAACTGTTGAATGTAGTGATGATGTATCTCGATGTGTTTGGTGCCAACATAAAAAACAATATTCTTGACTAACTTCAATACACCTTGATTATCACAAAATGGTGGAGTAGGTGTAGATGAAGTTGCAAATCAGCTAGAATCCGACGTAGCCAAACTGCTTCACAACTAGCATTGACTGTTGCTTTGTATTCTACTTTAGTGAAAGAAAGAGCAACAGTATGTTGAAGCTTGCTCTGCCATGAAACAACACCTGAACCAAAAGAAAACATATACCCAATGGTAGATTTCCGAGTATCAATGGATCCTCCCCAATTAGAGTTTGTATAACCAATCAACCTGAAATTTGTTGTCCTCTGATAGAGAATGACAAAGTCCAGAGTTCCTTTGACATATCGCAAAACATGTTTTGTTGTTATCCAGTGTACTAGCTTCAATTGAGACAAAAACCGAGAAAAGTAGCTAAAAGCAAAACATAAATTTGGTCGAGTGGTGGTAAGATATATCAAGCTGCCCACCAACTATCTAGATTCTATATAATGATTCATTGCCCAGTGATGAATCATCATGAGCTGATAATTTCCGCCCTACCTCCATAGGTGTAGAAGCAAAATTGCAATCCATCATTCCGAACTTCTTCAAAAGAGTAGTGGCATACTTGACCTGAGCAATGAAAATGGAGTGGTCATGTTGCCATAATTCTACACCCAAACAATAGTGTAGGAGGCTTAAATCAGTCATATCAAAACCAGTACACAAATCTGATTTGACTTTCTGTATCATTGTGTCTCCACAACCTATGATGACAAGGTCGTCAACATACACAATCAGTATCATAATGTCATCATCAATGCTTTTGATATAGAGATTTGGATCAGATGGACTCCATCTGAATCCATAATCTCGTAGATGCTGATCAATTTTGATGTACCAAGCTCGAGGAGCCTGCTTAAACCCATAAAGAGACTTCACCAATTTGCAAACCAAATGATCACGACCAGGTTCCTGAAAACCTTCAGGCAACACCATGTATACTTCATCTAAATCGCCATTAAGGAAAGCGCTTTTGACATCCATTTGAACACTTTCCAACCAAACTGAGATGCGATAGAAAGAAGTAACCGAAATGTGACCATTTTTGTTGTAGGAGCATAAATCTCCTCATAGTTTATTCCCTCCTGTTGTTAAAATCCTTTCACAACAAGACAGGCTTTGTACTTGTCCAAAGTACCATCAACCTTGCATTTGGCTTTGTACACCTATTTGCAACCAATGGGTTGCTTACCTAGAGGTAAATCCACCAATGTCTAGGTATTATTTCTCATCAAGACATCATATTATGATTGCATCATTGTCTCCCACTTAGGTTTGCCTTGTGCATCAAAATATCATTGAGGCTCTAAAATAGTAAAAAGATCAGAAGCAAGAGCAAAATACATATGTTCATCATCGGTTGAATCCACAACTGACTTTCCTGGTTGCCGAGACCGTGTATGAGTTTGAGGAAGATCACCCTCTCGTACATCCTGTAGAATGGTGTACTACCACTTGGGTCTCTTATGTACCAAGGATTCATGTTCCTGTTGAACAGCGGATGGAGAAGTGGTCGACTCAAGTCAACGATGCTGATAGACTAATGGAGTGTTAACCATAGATTATTGCACTGAAGACTGTGAGGGTGTCTCCAAAACATGTGTTTCCTCATCTTTCAGAGGAAGTACAATACTAGAAACCTATGGATTATTAGAGATAGCTTGTTGATTACAAACAAAAAATGATTTTGTTTCTTTGTCATCAACATCTTGACTAATGATGATCTTGTTAGTAGACACATCTATTACTCTATATGCTTTGGATTGAGTACTATAACCAGCAAAAAAATATCAGGCACATTTAGAATCTAGTTTACTTCTCTATTTCTTAGAAATGAGAGCATATGCAACAGAACCAAAAACACAAAAATGTGTTACCTCTGGTTTGATGTTGGACTAGGCTTCTTCCGAAGTGATGTTCTCCAAAGCCTTGCAAGGACTTCTGTTCAATATGTAGACTGTCGTGTTTACTGCTTCTCCCCAGTATTTATACGACACACCTCTATTGTGCATTATGGATCGATCCATCTCCATGATTGTGCGATTTCGCCTTTCAACCACTCCATTCTGTTGAGAAGTGTATGGGGTTGTTAGTTGCCGATGAATTCCTTGCCGCAATAGTTCTAAAATTGCTTTGAAGTGAATTCTCCCCCATTATCGGATCGTAAGGTTTTGATCCACCGACTTGTCTAATTTTCTATCAATGCTTTGAATTTTACAAGCTTAGCAAAACAGTCAAACTTCTTGTTCAATAAGTGGACCCACATTTTTCTAGAAAAATCATCTATGAACAACAAAAAATACCTTGCACCAAGAATAGTAGATAACTTCCAAGATGGCTCACATAGATTTGCATGAACAAGATCAAGGAGCCCCTTTACTCTCCAGGCATCTTCAACAGGAAAAGGTTTCCGCTTCTGTTTGCCAGCTAAACAACTTGCACATATAACCTACTTGACTTGGATAGTAAGCAATCCAAGAACCATATTCAATTTTTGAAGTTTAGCCAAATACTGAAGATTGAGATGTCCAAATCTCTCATGCCATAAAATACCGGAATTATCCTCCACAATTAATGCATTCAAACTAGCAGTGGTGGGATCAACAAATCTATACATGCCATTTTGCCCAATACCTAGGGTTATGCTTTATCATTTTTGATATCAGAAACAATACATTTCTTTCCTGAGAAATTTCTTGTAATGTGAGGGTTTTCAATTAACTGACAGATTGATAGAAGATTTTTGTTCATCTTAGGTGCATACCTAACATTCTTGACTATGAACTTTACAACATTATTCAATACAATGCGTATATCTCCTATCACTTCTACAGCATGTGACCTACCATCACCCAAGGAAATTGAATCGGAAAAAAAAAATTATGTAGTGAAATTAACATACCAGTCTTTTCGACATGTAAAATGCCTTGATGCACTAGAATCAAAAAACCAGTAATTGGTAGACCTCTCATCGGAGCATGACACCATGAGAGCATATTCTTCCTCAGATTCAGCTTCAATTGCTACCACATTTGCATGCCCTTTTGCCTTCTTGTTATGTGTTAGATCATATTGTCTTTTTCTACTTTCTTTCTTAATATGACCAAATTTTTGACAATAATAACATTTTACCTTGAATTTCGGGGAAGATAAAAACGTATCTGAATGTCTTTTCCATTTCCCTTTGGATTGGGCAGTAAATGCAATTTTTAATTGGCCAGAACAGGCTCACTGAAGTGTGTTTGTTTGCGTTCTTTTTGCAGCAAATCTGAACTCACCTGATCAAAAGAGAGTGTTACTCTTTGTCATCAGGTGCAAAGCCTCCACAAACGATTCATAAGGTGTCAGGGTAATCAAAACAAGAGCCACCATATCAATGTCGTCCACCTTGTTGATGGTTGACAATTGATCACAGAGATCTTTCATCCGTAATAAATGTTCTGACAGAGACCCACCTTCTATCATTTTTGTGGAAAACAACAGATTTTTCAAATAAAGTACTCGACTCTTTTTCGAAGTTTGGTACTTGTCCTTGAGACTGGTCCATAGAAATGTATTAAAAAATGCGGGTACCCTTCGAGTACCCGAGAAAAAATGTTTTTTCACAATCTATAGGGTATACAGCGAGTTACTCGCTGGCCAATTACCAGGTCAAAAACCACGGGTTTCATGGGTCGGTTACCCGCCAAAAACTGCAGTTTTTGACCTAGTAATCGACCAAAAACCAGCAACCAAAAAAATACAAGTAAAACCTAAAAATCAAATCGTGATCCATGGGTTTTCATTCTGTTGCCATCGTTTTTCCCCTTTGTTGCTTCGTTGGATGCATTTTGCTTGTGCGTGACTGTGACTGACTGCGTCGACCATCAAGTACTGAGGTCCATTCACTGGTAAGCTTTGCCATGTTTCATCTTTAGGTTGATCTTAGTTGGATTCCTTTGCAACCTAGAAATTGTTGTAATGCATCCGAAGCTCATTCTGGCTCCTTCAAGTCCCATTGCACCCTTCTGTGCAATCTTCCTTCAAATCACAGTTCTCTTTGAGGCTATATTCCTTTACAAAATTCAAGTCACGCCTTATTTGGATCTAGTGGATTCCACTGCCTGATAGTGCCATACACTTTTACTCCCACCTTACGAAATTCAAGATTTAGTATTTAACTTTACAAACAAATATTCACAAAATTTAAGATTTGGATGTAAACCTTGGATGCAAGGTCAATATTGGGTAGTTACACTTAGAAACCTATTTCATTGGTTGTCTCGTTTTCATATTGTGTTTTATAGGATTGATCACAACTTCAGCTATTAAGTGAAGTCTTCAAGCTGTAAATGAAAATTGATTACCGTCTCAATTTGGTTCACTTAATAAGTTAATTGCATTTCCCTGCCTTGTAAGAGTGCAGTGTTAGATTGCACAGAAGGGTGCAATGGGACTTAAATGATTCTTCCCCTGAACTTGATAATACAAAGTTACTAAGTATAAGCTATTAAGCAATAATAACTATCTGGACTCCTGCAATTTAATGACTTTTTAAAATAGAGCATTCGACATTTACATTGTACTCTAATTTGCTTAAAAACTAATACAAAGCATGTTTATGACTCTGAGTTATGTGACACTATGAATCTCTACAATCATTTCTCTAAATTCATTTCATTTTTTAATGTATTTTATGAATTTATATATATTTTTAAAGTAGCGATAAAAATGTCAAGTAATTATCGTGTAATTGCCGAGTTTCGAGTACGGGTCACGATTTTTTGTGCCGAGTAACCGCGGTTCCCCTTTTTTTCTACTATGGTCCATAGTGCACTTGCTTGTGCAGCATTTCGGACCTCCAGAATCATATCATTTGACATAGAAAGTTTCAACAAAAGAAGGGCTTCTTTATGACATTTGTCATAATCGGCAAAGTTCGTTGTTGGTCGTTGTTCTGTATCAAGTATAATCTTCTCACAATCACATAATTCCGCAATTGTCAAGATTTTATGACTCCACACATTATAATTCTACCCAGTTAATTTTTGGGTCTCAGGAAGGACGAGATTTTAGCTATTGGCCATTTTTCATTCCGAAAAATAATTTTTAACCAACAAAATTCAGTGAAAGTTGTGGAACTAATTTATCTTTTTGATGTTCTTTTATCTTTCTAATTTTGTGCAATTTTTCAACCACCCAGAAACTTAAAAAACACTAATTGATTTTTTTTTTAAAATAATGACTCACTGGTTCTGCCCTTACTCACTGGTTTCCTTCCACAAATTGGTTCTACCATGAATTGGTTTGGATTTGGTGCGTCGTTGAGCGTCTGGTGTCTCGGCGTTTTGCCCTTCAAGTCATGACTAAGTTTTGTCGTTTGCCCTTCAAGACTAGCTTCAAACTCGACTGTGTACTGTTGCGTTGCCCTTGTGTCTTTCCGCGTCGTTGTGTGCCCTTCGCATTCTTCCTGGATGCGTCGTTTTGCGACTGCAACTCTTCCTACTTTCTACATCGTGTGCCCTTCTACGACCCTTTCATCCTCAACTTTGTCTTCCAGTGACCCTGCCACCCCTGAGTCTATTGCCCACGCGAAAACCTTTGACAAGACTATGTTGACGGGACTCAAACGCCCTTGGCAATGGTCGACGGGACTCAAAAGCCCTTGGCTCTTTCTATCTACAACTGAAACTCGTATCTTTCCTTCACCGGAATGTGATTTCTTTCCACCTTCAACAGGGATGTCTTTCTCAAGGGACTGGATCCTCCTTTTTCCTCTTCTCATGTTCATACCCTAGAACCAGGGTTCCTCGAACAACGAATCACTCGTACCTTTCTGGCTTCCTCGAGTGGTGGCTCTGATAGCACTGTTAACAAATGAATGAAGAGTCAATGTTGAGAAGCACATGATATGTTGATCTGTGCATAGATCTTATTTATGATATGTAAAAATTGGTTACAACAGTTATGGGAAGTTACTAGTTAGACATTAACTAATATTTAATTAAGTCTTATTACATTATTTAATAGCGTTCTATATTTGGCGGAATTACAGCAGCGAAAGTGCTCACAAAGTAGCGTTTGATGTCCCCAAAGTAGCATTGATGTTCCAAGATAGAACAATTGGTTGTTGATGTCATAAAACAACAGTTGGATGTATCACGATAGCAATAAAGGACAATGATTTGCTATTTGAAGATGTGATGCAGTATGCAAAGCAATCTACCACAATAATTAATGCACAACTATAACCAAAACCCTCGATATAGAATCTCTAACTGGTATGGCAACACAAAATGGGAACACCAAACAACAATCAACAATGATGCACAACAGATTGCCCAATGGTACGAATTGGAATTATGATGGTATGGCAGGCTCAAACCTTACAACAGTATTAGATATGTACAGAAGGGACAGCCCACACACACAATTATGATTCGTTGTACTATAACAATTGAACTAGGGCACTCCAACCCTTCACAAAATTGGAAACTGATAACAACCTCCAACAAAACTGAAAATTGGAATTAACCTCAATCTATCAGTGCAATTATGATCCCTGAATGGAATCACCGTGAAGGATAGGAGGATTTTCGTTCTCATATCCTGTACATCGGAGGGTTTTCGTCCTCAGATGGATAAGTTGAAAACAAAAGTTCAAACTCTGGAATGGGGTTTCGTTTTCAATAATAATAATAATGAATAATAATTCCTTTTGAGGCCAGTTCCTCCTTTTATAATAATCATTTTAATTCCAACCCTAAAAACATTTAAAACACTTTAATCAAATTTTAACTTTTTGGTCCCCTTTATAATAAAAATACATAAGTGTCATTTTACGATGTTATGAAAATAAAGTTACTTGGACAAGTTAAATTATTATGTTAATTAAAAATATTTAGAAAAGGGGGCATGACACCTTTGCACATGGCCCTTGTCTATAGTCCCAAACCGCTTTGTGGACCAACGTATTGTATGTGTGTTGGATCTAGGATGGTTTTCTACCTTTTCCAATATTAGAGGATCCTTATATTGTTGACCATTCTTAGCTTACATACATTTTCCACAAAATCTATTGGTTCTTGTAATCAAACCCATGTATAACTCTACATTGGAAATAGATCAATCAAATAACCACAGGCATTTCAATCCATGTATAAATAGTGTAATTTTACATATAGAGGGTGTTATTATCTCAATTGTTGTCTAGGTCCTTGTAGAATGTGATTCATCTTCCTCAAAGCTTTATGAAAGGATAACGTTGTTTAATGTGTATGATTTTGAGAAACTAGTTATAACATCATTTTCTTCTATCGAAACCAGTGTATGTATCAATACACAACTAGATTCTATTGGGTCAGAAAAAATGATACCGGACACAAGGAAAGGAACATAAAAATCTATGTGAAAACACTCATCGATGTTGATCCTGCCCCAATAAACAAATCAAGTTGGAATTAGAGCTGTGGGGAAGCTTGAAAGGATGATTTGGCATGTTCAATTTTTTTATTTTGATCAGGGGACGGATGCAAATGGAAGGAACCCCAGTATTGGAGCCGTTGGTGACTAATAGATGACCAAAACATTCCAGAATGAAGCAAGTGGAAAACACAGTCAGCCCGTAGACAACAACAAAGGAATAAACTAGAAGAAATGAAAATTCAGCTGAATTATATGGAGATTGATATCCCTACCTTGATGGAGATGTTTATCCAATTTGTCTATAATGATGAAGAGAGACCAAGGTAAAACAAAGTGAGAACTAACAAAGTTGCTCTCAAAACAATCCATTAGATTAATCAAGGAGACCAAAGAATCTACCAATTCATATTTGTCATTCCTATTGTCAACCTGGAGTTGCACCTTGAATCGAAGACGTGCTGAAATGGCCAATCCTCTCTCCGGTTGAAAAAATGGGATCTTCTCACGAGAGTGGGTGTCTCAATGGTGAGAAGAACCTCCAGAGAAGGCTGATTCCTGTAAGATGTATCAATGGATCTCTACTGCTGCAAATCTACCATGGAAAAAGGAGAAAGAAACTTGAAAGGGAAATCCTACCTAATGACGGTGATACACCAAAATATTGATCCACTCTACTTGGAACCTTGAACACTGAATCAAACAAGGGAAAAAGAAGACCTTTGATTTCAATTTATCACTATGCATAAATATTTCATGAGAAGATTCGATCCAATGATCAAAACGTGAGGGAAAACGATGGAGAGAGGTCTGATACAAGACACTTTGCAGCCACTTAACATCCACTTACAGCTTCAGCAAAAGACATATGGAACACTGAACATGACCTGCATCATATGATGAGCTAGCAACTAGGTATGAATTAGAATTTGGGAAGGGAGAGAAATCTACCACGTATGCAAATTGTTGAATGAATGTACACTATGCCAACACTTGAAATCTGAAAGTACAATCCTTCTATTGATTGAAGAGGTTACACAACTCACCAATGGTAGAGTCTGGTCTTACCAAGAGAGGGATACAATTCAAGACTGAAAAGCCAACTTATATAGAAAATTACAACAACCAAGAGTTGGCGTTAGAAAAATAGGAGAGGCTAAATCCATCTAACTCAACCTTTACAAAAAGTCTATTTGTCTTGCATGAAGCTCCTTGGCATTAGAGGAAATGGATGGTGGGTTTGTTGAAAGTCAAACTCTTATCATGCAAAATGCTACGCCCACCTCCAAATATGGACTTTCTCTTGAGCCGTTTGATCGTTTAAAAGCTTTCTTTTGCATGAAATCAACGCAAATGCCAAATTAAGAATTACTTTGAACCGCCGAAACGTTTCAAGCTTTCAAGATAAGCAAGAGTGTGTGCATGGAATTTCTTGTTGTTTGAAACATTCAATGCTTTGCCTATTCATCATGCAAGACAACTCGATTTTCAGAACTGAAGCGTCCTTGCTTTAGTTTAAACGCATTTACTTCATTGGAGTCACTTCACGTCAGTTTGTGCATGATCTTTGTTTATCCTACCTTTGTCTTTATTCTGTGTTTGTTTTATTCGTTGTTCATGCTTATGTCCATGTTCAGTTCTGCTTTAATCTTTGCTCATGCATCTATTTTTGCATTTGTCTTTCTTCTTATTCAATTCTGGCTCAGTCCTATTTGTTTTTACGTCTCTGTTCATGCTATTTATCATGCTCAGTTCACTTCATGTTTTCTCTAGCTTTTCTCTTTCTCTGTCTTTTTGTTCAGTTCTTTTGCGGACAAATTGTCCACGGGAATTGTCTCTCTTTCATTTCCTTCGGACAAATTGTCCGAAGGAATTGTTTCCTTCATTTGTTTGGTCCTTTGTAATTGTTTCGGGTTTTACTTTCTGTCCATTTCTTTCGGACAAAAAGTTCGAAGGAATTTTGTCCGTTCCTTTCTTTCGGAGCTTTTCCTTGAACCATTCCTGTTCATTTCCAATGGCTTTTGTCGATTTTACTTATTCCTTCGGATAAATTGTCCGAAGGAATTCATTTCCTTCTTTTTCCCCGAATTAATTCCTTGTATATGCCTCGGGCTTTCTGGTTTTCAAATTCCCGTGGGCTTTTTGAAGGCTACGGACTTTTGTCTTGCAAATTCTCCGAAGTATTCCTTCGGACTTTTTGTCCGAAGGATATCTTCCTTCAATTTAATTTCCTTTGCTTTATGTCTTCTCGGACAAATCTTTCGAAAAAATTCTTTCAGACAAATTGTCCGAAAGAATTCTTTCGGACTTGTCTTTTCCGCAAGTATTATCTCTCTTTCCGCTTCCTCTGTGCCCTTCGGAACTTTTGAAGGGTCCCGCCACCGACCAAGTGCCCTCCGCAAGGGCTTCTGTGCTCCTCTATGCCCTTCGGAACTTTTGAAGGGTCCACTTCACCGACCAAGTGCCCTACGCAAGTTCCGAAGTGTCCTTCGGAACTTTTTCTCTGAAGGAATACTTCAGAGAATTTGCAAACAAAAACCCGCAACCAACAAAGAAATAGGAACAAAATAAGGACGGTTACAAAAAGCCCGGGTGCTCTACAAAAAGCCTGGGTGCCCTTCAATTCTTCTGAAAAGCCAGTTTCGAAGGACACCAGCGCTTGCGTAGGGCACTTGGTCGGTGAAGTGGACCCTTCAAAAGTTTTCCTTCAGACTTTTTGTCCGAAGGATATCTTCCTTTAATTTCATTTGCTTTGTGCATATTTCTAACCTTGCCTAAGGCATTAATTAATGTATTGTATGTAGTAACCCTATAAGAATAACCATGTTTGCGCATCGCATGCAAAACAACCTCTACCTTTTCAAACAGTCCAGATATGCAGTATGTCTCAACAAGTAGAACATATGTATCTTCAGTCGCAACCCAGGGCACCTGTAACATCCTCAAGTAGATCATCCCATGTTTTATGTTAAGGTTGTAATCAAAAACTTTCAACATGTATCGAGCCAATTTATGAGCCTTGGGGCTAAGTATTGGAACCACTCCACCAACAAAGCTTGTACCATAAATCCACCCACGTCCTTTTGTTGAACCACCTAAGAAGAAATCCGAGAAACTAAACCTGCATAATGTTGCCTTTGATCCCGTGCTTTCATTGAAAGTGAACCTACAGGCCTGTAGGTTAACTTCAAGGATGGCTGTAGCTATTGATTCTTCATTGGCTCCTATACACCTCACAAAGTGATTCCTTCTACAGGGCTGGAGCTTTAAGACTGTATGTGACATTTTGAATAAGGGATATGGCCTTTGAATGTGTTGTAGGTGTCTTTACCAATTTACATGGCTGTAGGTGTCTATTTAAGAACCCAAAAAACTGATTTACAAGACAAATTGGTACCATAAGACCATCTTCCGAATAGTAAGGTTGACAATTTTGGCCTGTGGGGGGCAAAAATGTCAACAATTCCCAGCAGAGACCAAACTCTTTAATCAATAGTAAGATAGTCAAGTTGACGCAAAGAAATTACACAATTGGCTGAAGTCGTAAGAAGTATAATTAACAATATGGCAATAAAAATAGATTAAGTTTCACAGGCTTAAGATGACTGGTTTGGTGATAGTATTTGCAAAAGCAAAAGCAAGCACCTATGACTGGTTAGGGAGAATTTTAAGCACCTGAAGAGGAAACCATTCTATCTGACTGGCTATGAGGACAAAATCATGAGGTTGCAGTATTTCCAACAACGACTAAGGCAAATTCGCAAGACAATACTTTTAAGTCTCATAAATGGATATTTTACTTAATTGGCATTGACAGATTGTGATGTATTGCTGAAGTACAGTGGAGGCTTGCATGGGCAGATCCGAAAGGAGTTTGGATTGTTTGATGTTCAGACATTGGATAAAGTCTGCAAATTACTGTTGTATCATTAAGCCAAGGTAAGAAGTTTGTGGAATCTAGGGGAACATCTAAGGCATCTATGCCAGGAGAGGTGTAGACAGAATTCAACAGCAAAGATTTGTGGAAAGAAGATGGAAACCATGGCATAGAAGAAGAATAACAGTAAGGCTAAGAAGATGATGTGTTAATAAAGCAAGAAGAACGGTCATATTGAGGATCAATGTTAGGCGTTGCATCCAAAATTAAGTCTCGAGGACACCAAGAAATTTTTTATTTTCCTAGAATGCACCAAGCACAACCAAAAAAAAAATCGTGGAGGTAAAGAGGCGGACGAGAAGATTAAACTATTGATGCTGATGGAGGCAAGGAATTCAGCTGCATCAAATAAGGTGATTAATTCAACATTGCCAAACAATTCGGTCAAGGCTCTAGCAGGTAAAGAGGTGGGCGAGAAGATCAGACTATTGATGCTGATGGAGAAAAGGAACTCGGCTGCATCAAATAAGGTGATTAATTCAACAGCGCCAAACAATTTGGTTGAGGCTCTAACTACAGCCTAAAACTTCAGAAGTTCACTGATCTGACAGAACGAATAAAGTGAAGGACAAGTAGCTTTTCAGGATCTAGATCAAGCAGTTGATATTGAGGATCAATATTAGGCGTTGCATCCAAAATTAAGTCTGGAGGACAAAGTCACCAAGAAATTTCAGATTTTCCTAGAATGCACCCAGCACAACAAAAAAAAATAGTGACGGTAAAGAGGCGGGCGAGAAGATTGCACTATTGATGCTGACGGAGGCAAGGAACTCAGCTGCATCAAATAAGGTGATTAATTCAACAGCACCAAACAATTCGCTTGAGGCTCTAACTAAAGCCTAGAACTTCAGAAGCTCACTGGTCTGACAGAAACGAATAAAGTGAAGGCCAAGTTGTTTTGTGTCAGGATCTAGATCAAACAGTTGATATTTGCCACGGTATTTGAATCAAAAAGCCAATGAAACTTGATCTTTGATGCACCGCATAAAAAGTCAGGTTTGAAACCATTCAAACAACCAGACTCATACCTGTTGGGAGGGATAAGTAAGAATGTTAATTACAAGTCACCAAGTAGTCCAGGCTCAAGTTTAAAAATTGTGTGGGAACTCAGAAGTGGTGATTGGATGCCCATTCTTATGGGATCAAGACACCATTTTCTATGGCATATTTGCTAATTTGATCCACATATGATATAAACTTTTAAAGGCAAGGAGAAGATTTCATTGGTATAAGTTATTCAAATGAAGAGACTTATAGAAGCCAACAAAACGTTTGTACTCCTAGGATGAGCAGCAGGAAGATGCAAAATCGTCAATGAAATAGCCTAGTGCCAAACAAGGAGACAAATCGATGATTTGATTTTGTGTAATAAGAAACTATTTAATTGAGAATGAGATCCAACTATTTCTCATTGCTGCAATACCGAATACCAGTCTTTACCAAATTTCAATTCTGGAATGACGAGATTAAGAATAATTGCAAGGCTACAAGACCAAAGTTCATGGTTCGCCAATAGCGATTGTTCCTCAGAAGGACAGATGATGATACATATGCTTGAATTTCGGACCATTGAACAAAATTCCCTTCAAAAATTAAAAACCTCTGCCAAGAATAGACAACATGTTGGATAAATAGAAGGCCAAGTATTCCACCAAGGTGGATTTGATGTTAAGCTACCATTAGAGAATATATTACCTAAAAATTCAAATACAACATTCAAGAACAAACAGGTCTATATAAATGGGTGGTTATATTGTTTCAAGTATGCAATGCATCTACAAACTTTATGAAGCACGTGAACAGGACTGAGACCTCTGTTGTTTGCTTTGTCGATTTAATCAATATAGTAGTGTTTAGTGAGTTGTGAAAGAAGCTCTTAATGCTTTTCAAATTTTGAACTGCAGGGATTAAAGGACAATTTAGAGCTCGGCTATGGAGAAGTTCTCCAACAGGTGATATGCACTGGTTGCTATAGGCAAGAAATCCCAAAGATTTGGAGATCACAACTAACAGTAGGAGGAAACACCCAACCCTACAAATAGTAAAATCCCAATAGTCATACCTCTACAGTCCAGAAGGAGGGATTTCCCTATCCGATCAGGGTCGCTCAACATTTTGACTAATACATCCAAGATCAAAATTGAACTTTAAACCACTAACATTCGTTCATTTCTCTATCAAAGCTGTCCCCGTTACCATTATGGATCTTTAAAAAAATAGGAAAAAAAAACTTACTGCTCATTTATGTTACCACCAATTGTAACATCACTGCTATTAAACATGGACCAACACGTGACACCAGCCACTCCACCCTCGTCACCCACCCATCTGATGTCAGGACCCGCATCAGAGAAAATGACAGCCCCTGGCTGCAGCTGATGAATCACACTAAACCACTCCTTAAAATAATATTCCATTGACTTGGCATCCTTACCCTTGGCCCCATCCAACCATACCTCCTGTATGGGCCCATACCTGCTCACAACATGCCCATTACTTAATAGCAAAGAAAAAATACTTCCTTCTTAATATGTATAGAAGGTAAAAAAAGATTGCATTCTAGTGTGAACTAAGTTTAGAATCTCAAAAATGTGTCCAGGGCTTATTCACACCTAAAACAACTCCAGTTTTTACAGTGATGTGTTCTGGGACAAGCAAGCTTGAGACCTCCCCTTGAAGAAGAGAGAGCATTATTATTTTATTTATGTACAGGACACATACATAGTCTATGGTTGGAACTGAAATTTAACATACAGGTTGGAACTGAAATTTAACATACAGGCTGGAACTGAAATTTAAATACTATAGCATGTTTTTAGTGTTATAGACCAATAAATGAGATTTCACTCTTAAAACTTACATTAAATGTATACTGCTTTAAATTAGTAAACATTGTAAACTTTGTGTATACTCAATACAATTGTAAAAATTATGTGTAAACTTAACCTGAACTTTTTAATAAAATTGTAATATTTATTTTGTAGTAGGTTGTCGTATTACAACATGAAATCGGATATGAATAATGTATATGGCCAACCGGCCACCCATATGTACACGCAGGATTTCAAAATTGAACACTGGATTTATAATGAAAAAAAATGGGATTAGGAATGAAGAAAGCTTCCGAGGAATAGTAATCTTTTATGCCGTAACTGTGTATATGCATTGGATTGGGTGGCCTTTTGCTAACTCATTTTTCAAAGTACTGGTGAGGTTACAGGGATTGCCCAAAAGTATTAATGTTGGATAGAGACACCAAATTTGTTTGTTATTTTTGGAAAACTTTGTGGAAAAAGTTGGGCACTAAATTGAGTTTCAATTCAACACACCGTCCACAAACAAATGGTAAAACAGAGGTGGTGAATAGATGTCTTGAAATTTTGTTGAGATGTTTGATGGGAGACAAGCCAAAACAATGAGATTTGATATTGACACACACTGAATTTGCTTACAACAATTCAATTAACAGAAGTACAGCAAAGACTCCATTTCAAATAATATATGGTTGCAGTCCAAGAGGTGTTGCAAAATTATGAGACATTGGTGATTTGAATGGGAAAAGTGCTGAAGTGGAGGCTTATGCATAGTATATGCAAGAAGCACACAAACAACTAAGTGAAAAGTTGGGAGTAAAGACCCATGAGATACAAGCAACATGTTGATCTCAAGCAAAAAGAGAAATAATTTCAGGTTGGGCATTTGGTGTTAGCGCACTTGAAGAAGGAAACTTGGTTTCCGAAGTGTACATACAACAAGCTCAAGTGGAAAAAAATTGGGTCATGCAAAGTTTTGAGGAAGTTTTCGGAAATACCTAAGATAGAGCTATCGGATGGGATAGATATCTCACCTATCTTCAACGTAGCGGATTTGTATCCTTTTCATAACGAACAAACACTTAGAGATGATGTTGGTTAAGTTTCTTCAATTCCGGATTGGAGACGGAAGTTGTCTGAAGAAAAAAAAGAGTAAATAAAGGCCATTTTGTACTATAAAGTTGTCAAGAAGACCAAAGGTAAAGAGTATGTGAAGTATTTGGTCAAGTGGAAGGATAAAGCAGGGACGATTTGACTTGGGTGAATGCATCCATGACTGCAAAGTACAACGGATCTTTGGAGGACCTCAGTCAAGGTTCGTGAGAAGGAGCTCAGGGACCTTTTCACTTACCTAGGGTTTCTAATGCAAAAGCATCCAAGGTATGATGTGCAATCTTGCATTAACCAAGAAAATGTGTCATGTGAATTTCCGTGTTTTTCCTTTTGTCACATGTGGAAAAGTCTCATTAGAGTTCCTTGAGACTTTTGAGTTCCGATAAACTACCAAAATCAAAGAAGCCCAAGAATATTAGCAAACATGGATTAAACTGAGTGTTCCTTGAAAGGTGATGAAACCACCAATGTTTGGAACTGCTGTTTGCGAAATTGTTAGTGTTTGCATTAATCTACAGTTGCATAACTGCCCCGGTAGCTGTGAAACTGTCGATTTCACACCCAACAATTGCAAAATGAAAGTAACTAACCAAAACACTTGATTAGCTAGTTTTGAGCATTTTTCAAGAACAAAGGAATTGAATGAGGCACTCTAAAAGGCAAAGAAGAGAGAGAAAAGTTTAGAATAAGTAGCTTCATGTTGGCAAGAGTTGAGTGTGCTTGTAGAGAGAGTAGAGAGCAGCAAAAGGTTTGATTCAAGTCTATTGAGGGACTCTCGTTGTAATGTTGTTCTTCATGTTAGTAGTTCAACAAATAAGAGAAGTGAAGTGTGTGTGTTAGCTTCTATAACTTCGTGATCAGAATTGAATAACGTTGTGAACTTGGTCTATAGTGTTGAATGCATTTGTGTGTGTCTTTCCATAGAAGAGTGATTTGGTTCGAGCTATAAGGACAAGGTAGCCATTAACTTGGCCCCAAATCTTAATTGCATCACACCAGACTACCTAGCTGAATTGTATTTTACTTGGCATGTTATCTTCAATATTGCATAGTGTTAAGGGCCTTGATAAGTAGTTTGTGCTTAAAAACTTTATTGATCCTGAGCACAAGGCCCAAAACAAATATTTTCTTTATCCTCTACAAGTTCAACTACCTTATTAGGGTTTGAAAGAGGAGGTTAATTTCACAGGAATTAATACAAAATTTTAGAAAAGCAAGTGAGGTTTTCAAAGTCTCAGACCTAACAAACAGAGTCGTCAAATTAATTTTTGCTTGTCTGTCATAAACATGCAGTGTACGGTTCTAGTTACCAGAAACATCAAATGTATGGTTCTAGAGAGATGCTCAGGAAATTGCAAGTTTCCTAGGTTCTCACTGTTTTGCCCAAAAATCCCTAATCCTACCATCAAACTGTGACGATTGTTCCTAGATTTGTGCAGAAATTTATTACACTAGATTTGGATTAGTAATTAAGTTTGATTTTACTGGCTATATCTAATTAATCTTGATTACCATGTTTTATGAGTGGATGTGATGCAATTTGATTTAGATCTATTTATTCATATAACACTCACATGAATTTAGTGATACTATATAATGCCCTATCATAGCCTTTGCCCAGCATGAAGTTAGTGATGTCATATGCTCTATTGTACTATACATTGATTTGATTTGATTGAAAGATAAGCATCATGTTTTTTGCACGAATAATTTATTTTCTTTCTTCTTTGGTTTATCTTCTTTCTTCTTTGGCTTAATCTCAAGGAGGAGGATTCTTCATTCCCCTAAATTTTATTGGGACTTGAACCCGACTTCATCCCTTATGGTGTTGGACCTTTAATAAAAATTGATCTTTGATAAACTTTTTATGAGTCAAACAACTTAACCGATAAACTAACAACCACTTCATATACCAACCACGGATTTGATTTGAATAAATTTTTTATCTTTATATTATTACATATTCAATAATCATAAAGTAAAAGAATCCACAAAATATATAAACATCTCTGAATTATTTAATTTTAGAAAAGAAGTCGTCATGAATCTATCCCATATGAACTTGCATCCTACGTTCTTTTATTAGCAAAACTTTTGGTACATGTAATACCTAAAAAGAGCTAATGAAGAAATGCGTAAAAGTCCGTAAATTGTTTAATTAAATTACTTTTGACAATACCCACAAAATATAGCACCTATTAAACGGTAGAATGAAATTCTAACTTTAAACTCAAAAATAGTAAATAATTTATACTTTTAAGACATCAGGATGATGTTTAACTTACTTAGTGAGGAGCTCGCGCATCTGCGCCAGGTAATACTCGTTGTACCGCACGGTCTCGCCATAGGCCGCCTCGTGACGGTCCCATGGGGAAAGATACAGTCCAAGGCCTATCCCTGCCTCCCTGGCAGCCTTTGCCAACTCAGCAACCACGTCACCCTTGCCTCCCTTCCAGGGACTGCTCTTGACGGAATAATTGGTGTAAGCGGAAGGCCAGAGGCAGAAGCCATCGTGATGCTTTGCTGTCAGGATGACGCGGCGGAAGCCCGCCTCTCTGGCAACTCTGACCCATTGCCTGGCGTCCAAGTGGATGGGGTTAAACAGTGTAGTATCCGCGTGGCCTGTTCCCCATTCGGTGTCTGTGAAGGTATTCATGCCGAAGTGGAAGAACATTGCCATGCCGCTGGACTGCCATCTGACCTGCTGCGCTGAGGGAAGGGGCAGGACGGGCAGGGGAGGAGGAGGACTGATTGCAATTGATAGCGTCGTCGCTAGCAAAATCGACAATACTGAGATCTTTGTGGCGGAAGGAGATTTCATGTTTCTGTTGGTAAAACATATACTCAGTGTCTATCTCACTGGGTCGAGGAAAGTCTGCTGGTAAAACATATACCCAGTGTCTATCTCACTGGGTCGAGGAAAGTCTGCTGGTAAAACATATACCCAGTGTCTATCTCACTGGGACGAGGAAAGTCTGCACACTTCATTTCCTAAAGCATATAATTGTATGTTTTCACTTTAAAGAAATGGCAGTAGATGAGAGATGTACGTAAAATAATGTTCACTTGAAAAAATGGTCGGTAGATGAGAGAGATACGTAAAATAAGGGTCTCCGTCACTAGAGTATCCATGTACTGAATCTACCGGGTTTGGTGGATTGTCAAAATGGTATGGTGTAAGGAACGCTGGAAGGGAGTTGTCTTTTTTTTTAAATCTTTTTAAGTGGTAATGAGAGTGAAAGAGCTAAATAAATTCGTGTGAAATGTGTTTTTATATGTTTATTGAAAAAAGTTATATTTTTAATTTCTTTTAACCCAAGAAATTATAGGGATCATTTTTTGATTACTTGTTTATTTATTGATCAATTATAAAGCTTAAAATATATTACAATAATATTATAATGTTTCATTTTAAATTTGTACATAAATATTGGTATATATTTTTGGGTTTTATTTAAGAATATTTTATAAAAATCAATGTAGATGTGCCGTGACAATTAAATGAAATAGAAGGGATTGCAGTAATTTGTGAATTGATGTCGTTAATCATATACATATTTATAAGAGCAGTATGAATTTGTTGTACATGTTGCAATAGGCATATATTACAAGTTCAAAATAGTTTAAAAGGCTTTGCATCTCGAGATTGCTATCGACAATACAAAGACAAGGATGCGATGGTGCCACATGGCATAATGTTTAAAAGACAACATAAGGCCTTGTTTTATAGACTCTAGAACTCCGAGATTGTGTCGCATGGTGACATCTCAGGGGTACAAAGTAGCGAAGATCAAGTTAATTACACAGAGACCTCTAGGTCATTGGGCGCCCAAGATGCTACCACGTGGTCGTATCTCGAGGGCCAATAATTTTTGCAAATGTCCAGTACCCTTTAGGGCCTAAGTACATGGGGTGTTGCTGCATGGCGATATCTCAGACTCACGTGGCTATTGGCTTATCTAAAGTCCCCTATAGTCCCAAGCTCCCAGGGGGCACCACATGGCGACCTCTTAGGGCCTCAGAAAGATGAACTATTTGGTTTTGTCATGCTCCTCCGAGTTAGCCATGTGGCAACTTCTTGTGGCCTCAGGGCCATATGACTATTGACTTACTCAAAGTCCCCTGTGGTCCTGAACTCTAGGGCCATAAGACTATTGACTTGCTCCGTTATCTCGAGCTCCCAAGACATCCCCAGATGGCGACCTCTCGGGGCCTCTATGTCACGGGACTCTTAGCCTTGATGAAGTCCCCTGTGGTGTTGAGCTCCCAGGACCATGCCACATGGCAATGTCTCAAGGCCTCGGGATCATAAGACTATTGACTTGATCAAAGTCCCTGTGGTCCCAAGCTATCGGGACGCTTCCACATGGTGACCCTTAACGCCACGAGACTATTGGTTGGGATTATTAGATTTTGTTGTGCTCTTGGGATGCCATCACATGGTGACATCTATGGGCCTTAGGGCCACAAGACTATTGGCTTAGCTGAAGTCCCCCGTAGTCATAGGGTCCTTGTACGTTGCCACATGGTGACAACTTGGGCCCTCGAGGCCACAGGACTATTAGATTTTGTTGGATTGTCCACCGACTCAACCTCCCAGATTCTTGGGAGGTCGCCATGTGGCGACCTCTCGAGCCCTCAAGGCCTCTGAACTATTCGATGTTTATTTATAGTTTATTTCAACTAGACACATTTTTTTACTTTGAAACAAATTGTGCAAATGCATTGAATGATTTTTTGTGCAAGTTTATAGCGAATGCATATGATTGGTATTCTAGTCATTATGTCATGTGACCCTTGAAATGCTTTTGCAGAACGTCATATCCTCTAGTGGATATCAGCATAAATTAATTAATTATTGTTCCTATGCCTTTGCATGCGTAGGCTCGTCGTTGATGGCGTCATTGTCCACCCCTAAATAATGTGTTTACTATTTTGACCAATCAAAACACAGGGCACGTGGCGACCTCTCGA
The DNA here is from genome assembly GCA_037957365.1 of Torreya grandis. Taxonomy (NCBI): domain Eukaryota; kingdom Viridiplantae; phylum Streptophyta; class Pinopsida; order Cupressales; family Taxaceae; genus Torreya; species Torreya grandis. Next base: position 4,845,468 of record JARHVA010000012.1, read on the forward strand.
GACCTCGAGCCATGGCGCTATTTGATTTTATCGAGCTTCTCGAATGTAGCCACATGGTAACCTCTTGGGGCCTCAAGGCCATGGAGCTATTGGCTTACTTGAAGTCCCCCGTGGTCTAGGGCTCCTGGGACACCGCCATGTGGTGACCTCTTGAGGCCACGAGGCTGTTGTCTTGGTTATAGCCTCCTGGGATGCCACCAGGTGGTGACCTCTCGGGGCCTCGGGGCCATAAGGTTATCAGATTTTGTCAGGCTCCCATTACATCCCACGTGGTGACCTCTCAAGGCCTTTGGGCCATGAGATTATTTGCTTTCTCGAAGTCCCTCGTGGTCCCACGGTCCCGAAACCACACCATGTGGTGGCATCTCAGGGCCTCGAGATCACAAGACTATTAACTTGCTTGAAGTCCTTGTGGTCCTGGGCTACCAGGAAGCTTCCATGTGGTGACCTCTTGGGGCATCGACGTCACAAGACTATTGGCTGGGACTATTAAATTTTGTCGTGCTCTCGGGATGTCATCACATGGTGACCTCTCGGGGCCTCGAGACCACAAGACTATTGGCTTACTTGTAGTCCCAGTCTCTCGGGATGGTGATGCCCAGTCGCTCGAGGCCACGAGACTATTAGATTTTGTCAAAGTGTCCACCAACTCGAACTTTGATGTTCCTAAGAGGTCACCACGTGGTAAACTCTTGATTCCTCGAGGCCTCGAAACTATTAGATATCTAGTCATAGTTTATTTCAACTAGACACATTTTTTCACTTTGAAATAGATTGTGTAAATGCATTGAATGATTTTCTATTCGAGTTTATTATGAATGCATACGATTGATACTCCATCAATTATATCATGTGACCCTTGAAACAATTTTGCAGAACATCATATCCTCTAGCAAATATCCACATAGATGAATTGACTATTACTCTTGTGCTTTTGCATGCATAGGTTCACTATTGATGACATCATTATTTTGCCCCTAAATAATGTGTTTATTGTTTTGACCAATCAGAACAAAGGTAAATGCCCCTTTTCCTAATTTTTTGTTAAAAAATATACAACTTAACATGGTAAAACTACAAACTTTTCTATTTATGGGAAATAATAAATTTTGAAAATGCAAAGTTTAATCAAGAGTTAAATCAAATTGATTGTTTTAGTATACCATAATGGTTATATTATTAATCATGACTTCTTATAGCAGGTATCTCGATCAAAAAATGTGAGTTTACTATAATTATGATGTCTGCACATTGCGACTCTTAATTAAAATCTCCTACATAACCTATATAAAAAATTTAAGCGCATAATCAAGTAACTTATACTGTGTTTTCTTATTTATGATGCACATTTCAACTACTTATTTACTTATTATGCTCCACATGTTAAATACTTAAATCTAAATTTTCAGGTTAAATATGGTAGATATTTTATCCGCTATTTGGATTATTTTGCCAAGTTATGTAATTTAATTTTTCAACTTTGTTAAAAAAATATACTATCATTTCACTTTTAATTAATCAATTATATAACTGATTGAAATATGTTTAGAACTAGTTTATGGTAAAATATTATCACCTTTAAGCCCTTGTAACGCTGAAAAGATAGCCATTCCTTATACTCATTTACTCTTTTTATTACACTTTAATATTTATGGGTTATAGTTGAAAATAGGTTATGTTTAAATTGTAAGTCATGTTATCCCTAAATGGTTCATCGCTAAAAAAATGCACGTGTTTTGTTTTTAGTCCCACCTAAGATAGGGTACAATATTTGGATAATGTATTCATTTTCTTTTTTACATATAAAACACAATTAAAATTTTATACTTTCGTAAATCATATTTCATCAAAAATTAAATTAGTAATCCGTACAACGATAAATATGATTGAATATCACTCCACTACATTAACTAGATGTCAAGGCAAATGAGCAATGTAAATATCTAGTTAATGTCCCCTGTATTATTGGCATGCAATAATTATCCGATAAAAACGTGGGTACTTTACCCTCCGGGTACCTACAAAAAAGCTAATTTATTTATTTTTAAATGGTTACCTGTCACAATTAACCGTGGACGTTTAAGGTCCCAAAACCATGTTTAAATTATAGGTTAAGTTATCTCTAAATGGTTCATCGCTAAAAAAAAAATGCAAGTGTTTTGTTTTTAGTCCCACATAAAATAGGGTACAATATTTGAATATTGTATTTATTTTCTTTTTACATATAAAATACAATTAAAATTTTATACATTCATAAATCATATTTCACCAAAAATTAAATTAATAATCTGTATAGCTATAAATATGATTGAATGTCACCCCACTACATTAACTAGATGTCAAGGCAAATGAGCAATGTAAATATCTAGTTAATGTCCCCTGTATTACTGGGATGCAATAATTGTCCGATAAAAAATGTGGGTACTTTACCCTCCAAGTACTTGCGAAAACCCTAATTTTTTGGCAAAATGGTTACCCATCACAATTAACCGCAAATGTTTAAGGTCCCAAAACCCATGGTTAACAGCGAGTAACTAACCATGATTACTCACTATTAACCACAAGCTTTGGGTGGAAAGTTTGTGTTGACTCAGGGTAAAAAACATAGCAAAAGTTAAAAAATGACAACCCTAAATCCCTACTTTGCTTTCCGTTTATTGTGATTTTGACTGAGACTAGATTTTACACAATTTTGGCTCCATTTTCATCAATTGTTATCGGTCTATTGATGCCTATCGCGTTCAGGGTTTGCATGGTTTGATTCATGGACGGTGGATGGGGTTTGCACTTTGTAGGGTTTGATTCAAGTCTATTTTTCATCCCAAGGATCACCGGGAAATTCAATGTTTGGAATGTGTGTTGAGTTTAGAGAATATAAGTGAGGGTTGCAATGCAGGGCAATATTTTGTGGGAAGTATTTACTTAAGTGAAATCCTAAGGTAGACTTGTAATCAAATTTATCGTCGACCCTAAGAAGGCCCATTGTTTTGTGGTTCTAGAAATGGAGCTAATTTTGACTGTCTGGCAATGTTTGTAAAACATAGTAAAAGATTTGAAGATTGTCTAGTTGTGTTTGGGGTTTGTGAAGCTTACAGCTGAAATTTGAAGCAGTTGGATAATCACTCTAATGGAACCATATATTTATCCATCCTAATAAATACTATCTTTGTTAACCAACTTGTTGATGTTTTTAATGGAAACTTCCGACTATGCTTATGTAATTCTATGTCGTGCTTTTCTGTTATCTTATTTATAGAATTTGAAAATCATTGCATATATATTAAAATGCATTAAAAAATACTTTTAATTTGTATGTATATACCAAATTCATATTTATATGGTTTCATTAGCCATAGTTTTTCAGAACCTATTGTTGACAAAATTTAGAAACCTTCAACGGCTTGGAAATAGAAAATAATTGTTAAAAAAATAGATTAAATAGACTCATCTGCAAGTTCATGGAATGGAGCCACACAAGCCAAACTCCTTTTGTTTTCGGGAGGTCCTTTTAAGTTCAAACACAAAATAGCATATGTTGTCTTTCAGGGCACTTGCAACTACAACATCTGACAAATAAATCTCCTTTTGTTATGGCTTGGTGGATGTCCATACCATGTTCCAAAGCTCTTGCTTTTGGCATAGGGTGGTAGTATCCTTGAACAAGCCCTTACGATAATTACAAAAGTTTTTTATATGTGCATGCATATATGCATTTAATATGTGGAACTATATAAGAAGCCACAAGATTTCTGATACGCTAATGCCTACATGTTATTCTTTTAGGATTCGATCTACCAATGCTATTCATTGTGAATCTCATTCTCAATCTCCTCCATTGGCCTTTCATTACTATCTATTGCCTTCTCTGTGTTTTTCCCTTGTACATTGTTCATTTCTCTCTATTCGTTGATCCATTGCCTCTGCATCAACTCCAAATTCCTACTTTCACAAACAACCATCAAACACACCAACCTGAATATTATCACCTTTACATACCATGCAAGAGGATATGCCCCACTTGATAGGGTGTGGGATGAAAATGTTTGCACATCATTTTTGTCTTAAACTGAAAACGTCTGCTAAGGAGCTTTGAATCAAACTTGGAACTTATTAAATTCATGGATTCCTCAATTGCAGAACTTTTAAGCGAGTTGGCATGGTAGGCTTTAGTCATTAACAACATCATGCTTATGAATGTTGATGTTTGAAGTAGTGGAACATTCGTTGTAGATCTTAGGGATCATAATCAATTTTTTTAACATCTTTGTATTTGGGCCTGTCTTGCCAATTCCTTGGTCGCCTGATTGGCAGTTTGACAATGAAGCCTTTCTCGAAGAGATCAAATCTTACATTAATCAAGGGTTTGTCAAAAAAAATGTATTATAACAAAACCAATGTAGTACCGAAACAAACACAAAAATATTTAACTAAGAAACAGAAGGTGTCCATAACATGTTGATCATTATGGCCTTATATAAATATACAATTGAAACAATCTGCCATACCAAAGAAAAGGGCATAGAAACCAAATCAAATCAAGCTATGGGTTACCATAACAAATGCAATCATCCTAAGCAAAGTTGTATTCAAGCTGTGAGAAACAGAGGGTGTCCATAACATGTTGATCGTTATGGCCTTGAATAAATATACAATTGAAACATTCTGCCATACCTAAGAAATGGGCATAGAAACCAAATCAAATCAAGTTATAGGTTACCATAACAAATGCAATCATCCTAAGCAAAGTTGTATTCAAGCTAGTCGCAATTATATTTTAAGTTATAAAAGATTTTGAAAAAGGATAAAGAGAAGTTACAACCATTATATGTAAGAAGATACCACCAAAAATACAAATGGAACCTTCAGGTGTGTTCTTTGCAATCTTGTACATTTGACAAGTTTTGGTCTTGAGCGTTGGAGGCACATCACTGTCTTACCTTCTCAACATCTTCTTCCAACCAAAGGGAAAATGACCCAACCAAATATAAACTAAGTATTCAATTTGTAAGGGATATTTAAGGATCCATACATCTATAGAAATTCAAAAATCTCTGCAAATATTTTTCAATATCAAATTATATATTGTTTTATGGTTGACAAAAAATTAGAAATATATTCCAATTTTTTTAAAATGTTACATAGGAGGTGTGGTGTAATGGCAATGGGTGAGACAAGACCCAACGGGGTTTGTATTTGTCTGAAACAAATACTTTCGAGTATAGAGTTTGCTCCAATAAAAGCTAATATTCCACAATGTTGTGCTGCATTTTTTCCAGTAAATGTTTCATCTCAATAAGAATGAAATGCGTAAGCTTAAAATCTCCTATAATACTCTAATATGAGTCTTTCAAACATCAACGCATTTTATTTAATAGAAGAAAAATAAAGTATATGTCTACTTCTCTGTGTTGCACCTTTCATTGGCAGTTGGATTCCAAATCCATCTAAATTTACCCTGGTTTAAATATTTTATTGACATCAGCCGCATCTTGCTTTGAAAAAAACAAAAAATGAGATTAACAAACAGAAACCCCTAGTTGTGCACCCCTAATGGCTTCCATTGATTATGTCAATATGGCTACAAGGCAACTCTGAAGGTGAACACGACTCAACAGATCATCCAGGTTCAAATCCGCCTAACCAAGATAAGGGATAATACCTTTGGAAAAAAATCCTCGCCTAAGAACGAGGCCCTATGTTGGGGGCTACCGTTGCTATTAAAATGGGAAATGGGGTCCCATGTTTTTTTTTCAAAAATTTTGACCGCTTGGACCAAAAAAATTCTGAAAATCTCTCAGCTATGACTACAACCATTATATGTAAGAAGATACCACCAAAAATACAAATGGAACCTTCAGGGGTGTTCTTTGCAATCTTATACGTTTGACAAGTTTTGGTCTTGAGCGTTGGAGGCACATCACTGTCTTACCTTCTCAACATCTTCTTCCAACTGAAGAACCAAAGGGAAAATGACCCAACCAAATATAAACTAAGTATTCAATTTGTAAGGGATATTTAAGGATCCATACATCTATAGAAATTCAAAAATCTCTGCAAATATTTTTCAATATCAAATTATATATTGTTTTATGGTTGACAAAAAATTAGAAATATATTCCAGTTTTTTTAAAATGTTACATAGGAGGTGTGGTGTAATGGCAATGGGTGAGACAAGACCCAACGGGGTTTGTATTTGTCTGAAACAAATACTTTCGAGTATAGAGTTTGCTCCAATAAAAGCTAATGTTCCACAATGTTGTGCTGCATTTTTTTCCAGTAAATGTTTCATCTTCAATAAGAATGAAATGCATAAGCTTAAAATCTCCTATAATACTCTAATATGAGTCTTTCAAACATCAACGCATTTTATTTAATAGAAGAAAAATAAAGTATATGTCTACTTCTCTGTGTTGCACCTTTCATTGGCAGTTGGATTCCAAATCCATCTAAATTTACCCTGGTTTAAATATTTTATTGACATCAGCCGCATCTTGCTTTGAAAAAAACAAAAAATGAGATTAACAAACAGAAACCCCTAGTTGTGCACCCCTAATGGCTTCCATTGATTATGTCAATATGGCTACAAGGCAACTCCGAAGGTGAACACGACTCAACAGATCATCCAGGTTCAAATCTGCCTAACCAAGATAAGGGATAATACCTTTGGAAAAAAATCCTCGCCTAAGAACGAGGCCCTATGTTGGGGGCTACCGTTGCTATTAAAATGGGAAATGGGGTCCCATGTTTTTTTTTCAAAAATTTTGACCGCTTGGATCAAAAAAATTTTGAAAATCTCTCAGCTATGACTACAACCATTATATGTAAGAAGATACCACCAAAAATACAAATGGAACCTTCAGGTGTGTTCTTTGCAATCTTATACGTTTGACAAGTCTTGGTCTTGAGCGTTGGAGGCACATCACTGTCTTACCTTCTCAACATCTTCTTCCAACTGAAGAACCAAAGGGAAAATGACCCAACCAAATATAAACTAAGTACTCAATTTGTAAGGGATATTTAAGGATCCATACATCTATAGAAATTCAAAAATCTCTGCAAATATTTTTCAATATCAAATTATATATTGTTTTATGGTTGACAAAAAATTAGAAATATATTCCAGTTTTTTAAAAATGTTACATAGGAGGTGTGGTGTAATGGCAATGGGTGAGACAAGACCCAACGGGGTTTGTATTTGTCTGAAACAAATACTTTCGAGTATAGAGTTTGCTTAAATAAAAGCTAATATTCCACAATGTTGTGCTGCATTTTTTTTCCAGTAAATGTTTCATCTTCAATAAGAATGAAATGCGTAAGCTTAAAATCTCCTATAATACTCTAATATGAGTCTTTCAAACATCAACGCATTTTATTTAATAGAAGAAAAATAAAGTATATGTCTACTTCTCTGTGTTGCACCTTTCATTGGCAGTTGGATTCCAAATCCATCTAAATTTACCCTGGTTTAAATATTTTATTGACATCAGCCGCATCTTGCTTTGAAAAAAACAAAAAATGAGATTAACAAACAGAAACCCCTAGTTGTGCACCCCTAATGGCTTCCATTGATTATGTCAATATGGCTACAAGGCAACTCTGAAGGTGAACACGACTCAACAGATCATCCAGGTTCAAATCCGCCTAACCAAGATAAGGGATAATACCTTTGGAAAAAAATCCTCGCCTAAGAACGAGGCCCTATGTTGGGGGCTACCGTTGCTATTAAAATGGGAAATGGGGTCCCATGTTTTTTTTTCAAAAATTTTGACCGCTTGGACCAAAAAAATTCTGAAAATCTCTCAGCTATGACTACAACCATTATATGTAAGAAGATACCACCAAAAATACAAATGGAACCTTCAGGGGTGTTCTTTGCAATCTTATACGTTTGACAAGTTTTGGTCTTGAGCGTTGGAGGCACATCACTGTCTTACCTTCTCAACATCTTCTTCCAACTGAAGAACCAAAGGGAAAATGACCCAACCAAATATAAACTAAGTATTCAATTTGTAAGGGATATTTAAGGATCCATACATCTATAGAAATTCAAAAATCTCTGCAAATATTTTTCAATATCAAATTATATATTGTTTTATGGTTGACAAAAAATTAGAAATATATTCCAGTTTTTTTAAAATGTTACATAGGAGGTGTGGTGTAATGGCAATGGGTGAGACAAGACCCAACGGGGTTTGTATTTGTCTGAAACAAATACTTTCGAGTATAGAGTTTGCTCCAATAAAAGCTAATGTTCCACAATGTTGTGCTGCATTTTTTTCCAGTAAATGTTTCATCTTCAATAAGAATGAAATGCATAAGCTTAAAATCTCCTATAATACTCTAATATGAGTCTTTCAAACATCAACGCATTTTATTTAATAGAAGAAAAATAAAGTATATGTCTACTTCTCTGTGTTGCACCTTTCATTGGCAGTTGGATTCCAAATCCATCTAAATTTACCCTGGTTTAAATATTTTATTGACATCAGCCGCATCTTGCTTTGAAAAAAACAAAAAATGAGATTAACAAACAGAAACCCCTAGTTGTGCACCCCTAATGGCTTCCATTGATTATGTCAATATGGCTACAAGGCAACTCCGAAGGTGAACACGACTCAACAGATCATCCAGGTTCAAATCTGCCTAACCAAGATAAGGGATAATACCTTTGGAAAAAAATCCTCGCCTAAGAACGAGGCCCTATGTTGGGGGCTACCGTTGCTATTAAAATGGGAAATGGGGTCCCATGTTTTTTTTTCAAAAATTTTGACCGCTTGGATCAAAAAAATTTTGAAAATCTCTCAGCTATGACTACAACCATTATATGTAAGAAGATACCACCAAAAATACAAATGGAACCTTCAGGTGTGTTCTTTGCAATCTTATACGTTTGACAAGTCTTGGTCTTGAGCGTTGGAGGCACATCACTGTCTTACCTTCTCAACATCTTCTTCCAACTGAAGAACCAAAGGGAAAATGACCCAACCAAATATAAACTAAGTACTCAATTTGTAAGGGATATTTAAGGATCCATACATCTATAGAAATTCAAAAATCTCTGCAAATATTTTTCAATATCAAATTATATATTGTTTTATGGTTGACAAAAAATTAGAAATATATTCCAGTTTTTTAAAAATGTTACATAGGAGGTGTGGTGTAATGGCAATGGGTGAGACAAGACCCAACGGGGTTTGTATTTGTCTGAAACAAATACTTTCGAGTATAGAGTTTGCTTAAATAAAAGCTAATATTCCACAATGTTGTGCTGCATTTTTTTTCCAGTAAATGTTTCATCTTCAATAAGAATGAAATGCGTAAGCTTAAAATCTCCTATAATACTCTAATATGAGTCTTTCAAACATCAACGCATTTTATTTAATAGAAGAAAAATAAAGTATATGTCTACTTCTCTGTGTTGCACCTTTCATTGGCAGTTGGATTCCAAATCCATCTAAATTTACCCTGGTTTAAATATTTTATTGACATCAGCCGCATCTTGCTTTGAAAAAAACAAAAAATGAGATTAACAAACAGAAACCCCTAGTTGTGCACCCCTAATGGCTTCCATTGATTATGTCAATATGGCTACAAGGCAACTCTGAAGGTGAACACGACTCAACAGATCATCCAGGTTCAAATCCGCCTAACCAAGATAAGGGATAATACCTTTGGAAAAAAATCCTCGCCTAAGAACGAGGCCCTATGTTGGGGGCTACCGTTGCTATTAAAATGGGAAATGGGGTCCCATGTTTTTTTTTCAAAAATTTTGACCGCTTGGACCAAAAAAATTCTGAAAATCTCTCAGCTATGACTACAACCATTATATGTAAGAAGATACCACCAAAAATACAAATGGAACCTTCAGGGGTGTTCTTTGCAATCTTATACGTTTGACAAGTTTTGGTCTTGAGCGTTGGAGGCACATCACTGTCTTACCTTCTCAACATCTTCTTCCAACTGAAGAACCAAAGGGAAAATGACCCAACCAAATATAAACTAAGTATTCAATTTGTAAGGGATATTTAAGGATCCATACATCTATAGAAATTCAAAAATCTCTGCAAATATTTTTCAATATCAAATTATATATTGTTTTATGGTTGACAAAAAATTAGAAATATATTCCAGTTTTTTTAAAATGTTACATAGGAGGTGTGGTGTAATGGCAATGGGTGAGACAAGACCCAACGGGGTTTGTATTTGTCTGAAACAAATACTTTCGAGTATAGAGTTTGCTCCAATAAAAGCTAATGTTCCACAATGTTGTGCTGCATTTTTTTCCAGTAAATGTTTCATCTTCAATAAGAATGAAATGCATAAGCTTAAAATCTCCTATAATACTCTAATATGAGTCTTTCAAACAGCAACACATTTTATTTAATAGAAGAAAAATAAAGTATATGTCTACTTCTCTGTGTTGCACCTTTCATTGGCAGTTGGATTCCAAATCCATCTAAATTTACCCTAGTTTAAATCTTTTATTGACAACAGCCGCATCTTGCTTTGAAAAAAACAAAAAATGAGATTAACAAACAGAAACCCCTAGTTGTGCACCCCTAATGGCTTCCATTGATTATGTCAATATGGCTACAAGGCAACTCCGAAGGTGAACATGACTCAACAGATCATCTAGGTTCAAATCCGCCTAACCAAGATAAGGGATAATACCTTTGGAAAAAAATCCTCGCCTAAGAACGAGGCCCTATGTTGGGGGCTACCGTTGCTATTAAAATGGGAAATGGGGTCCCATGTTTTTTTTTCAAAAATTTTAACCGCTTGGATAAAAAAAAATCCGAAAATCTCTCAGCTATGATTGCTGCTGGAGACATTTTTCACCCTGGGAAGCAATGGAGGGCACAACAATTCTTCCACCCGCTTCTACATTTTTGTGTTGTCTTCTGCCATTTAACATTTAGGAAATGAAGATCTAAAATTTCCGGATGATTCATAAATCAGATGTTTTAACAACAATACCTATAATAAAAAAAACAACGCATAAGACTCTAAATGAAAATAAGCCCCTATAATTCTTCAACAACACCTACTTAAAAACATTACACTGATCCCCAACATAGGCCCCGAGTCTAAGATTCATCTTTTAAGAGTTATTTGCGGGTCTAAGATTCATCTTTTAAGAGTTATTAAATTGCCCAAAGTATCTTTAATAAAAAAGAAACAACAAAATTCAATTGACAAAAATTAGCTAAATCGAACATCATGAAGACCATGCATTACCATATTAGTATGTATCGTGAATGGATTTGCACCATTTCGTACATTCACTTTTTTGGATAAGTACAATGTGCCCTAAATTAGCCGCTAAAATTTTCCATAGTACATTTGGAAGCCGTTTTACTGCATACACTAAAGAATGAATGGAAATTTTCTTGTGTGTTTAAGAAACAATTTATTCTTTCCTATTCTACTTCGATGGATATTTCCTGTTTCCAATATACGGGGGATTGAAAATAAATAATAATCCTGAATACACATTATGTTTTGGGCTAAGGAGATTTGACCCTCGGAGGTTTTTATGACCTTTCGCAACGCATTCCCTGCACAAATTACTAATTTACTCGCAGTAAGATTGCCAGTGCACAGACCAAATTATCTATCAAACTAAGTCCAACTAAGTGAATGCTCAGTAGGACAAATATGTTTAGTGTTTCAAAAATTTGGCCTGTGTTTCGAGCATTAGATTTAAATAAAATCCTAAATCTCAACCTGGCAGAAATTGTTGCATGCAGAGGCGTAAGTTTTAAGGGAAATTGAAATTAGCCTAATATTTAGGGCATCACGTAAGCTAAACGCCGCACAAATTGCACTTTGCACATGTGTAAACTTAAGGACAATTGAAATTGACCTGAAATTTTAGGGATTAATTTTCCACAAGCAGCTCGTGAGACATCCATCAAGGAAAAATTTAGCAATTTTACACAATTTCCACTACCGAACCGACCACAGTGGGAGTCGAACCCACGGCCTTTTGATCCGAAGTCAAACGCGCTAATCCACTGCGCTATGCGGCCACTTGTTCAAAATTTATCAGGTGTTAGTTTTATTCCAGTGATCAGTGATGCTTTTAAACAGTTGCACGTTGTTTATTTTGATCGATAGGAATTTACGTTCTACTGTTACTCTTCTATTGTTATATCTTGTAGTAATTTGGATTTCTACTGAAGCGCGGTATTTGTTTATAGTTGAGAATTTTAATGCTCGTTGGTCTTTTCAATCTGTTGCTCAGATTTGAAGCACACACTTTCAAATAGTAGGGAATGTTGTTCTTTTGCGTGAGTTCGTGCACTTGGTATGGTGTTTATTATATCAAGGTCTCCCACATCGTCGTCACCTTGATTAGTTACGAGTTGCTAAACCCAAATGTCATTTTTGTAGGCATTTGGAGACTCTTATGCATTTGTTTTGGTTTTGCACAAAAGCTCAAAATGCTTCATCAAGGATCCATGATTTCTTAGAATCTTTCATGTTGGAGCCATTTATTTCGCAGAATATCTTCCTGGGGGATTGTTCCATGCTTCCTAAAACATAAGCACATATGTGACATACTTTCAAAGTGAAGATCCTTTCATCTACTTGGAAAGAAAGAAATGTAATTGTATTTGTTAATTCTATTGTAGATGTTCATTATTCTACTTATAACAAAGCCATGGTTATCTCCAATGTATTTATGCATATTCAAGTACAATCAAATAAGGTGGCTTTGAAGGTCTCCCATCCCAATACCCTTTTGGATCACTGGGGCAATGCTCCATGTATCATCACTCATGTCCCGCCCTCCTCACTTTCACAGGAGGCCACTCTGAAGGAGGGGGCACTGCTAGCACTGCTCCGACTGCCACTCTCACAATAGAGTAGTGTGGTCTCCTCTATGCAAATGATCACATCTGCCTGCTTAGGGCAGTGGTTAGGGCCCATTGTTGTGTGGATCTCGAGATGGATGGATAAACAAGTTCCTTCATCTAGAATTTCACCCACTAGAGCAATTTTTGGCAATGTGGAGGGTACTAAAGAAGAATAGCTAAACAATGTCAACACAGATTGGGAAACATGAGGGGGAAAATCACTTTGCGACCTTAAGGAGACCATTCACATTCAAATAGGGAAAAATGGCATGGCTAAAGAGTGTTGTACATTAGTTTTCCCAACACTTGTTTTTGTTGCCAATCCTATGAACATAAAATTAGAAATTTCCCTTTTTATCTCACAAACCAAACAAGTTTCAATGCCTTCAAGTGAAAATGTTCAATCTAATGGTGAGGATGGCTAGACCACTATTGGTGGTTGAACAAAACAAGGGTGTGGTAGAAAATATTAACATGGGGATGCCTAATGCCAAAATTATTGTTTCAAATCCTAGTGTAGGTGATCACTCGTAGGATACGTCTAACTTTGTCATGGCGACAACTCAACCCTCTTCAGAGCCTTCTCATAAAAAAATTGAATCCTCCAAAGAGATAGGTAAACCAAGGCATTATATCTTACCTTTGGCCATTAATTTTATCTTTTTCTTGATTATTCAAGACTCACAACCACTTCTTCTTTGTGTTTTTTCTCATAATGCATTTGTTACACACCCTCGCAGTCTGCCTTGCCAATTGGAGGGTGGAAAATACATGTCTAATAAATGACATATATTTCAACTTGGTGATTTCTTACAACACAATCAACAAAAAATAATCATGATGCTTAGGTTCTAAGGATATCTTCCTACATCCCCATGAATCACAAAGTGTTTTTCATGAAATACATGGTGTCTCACAAACCCACCTCGCAAGTACATTGCACATGATTTTAACAATGATTCGTCTATTTGGTTGTGCATTGCCCATAAGAAATAAAGGTGCCAGGATTTTTCTCATAACTTTTAGTAAAGTTATTTAGTTTGATAGTATTTATTTTCCCAACAATCATGATCCAGGGTGTGGAAGCATAGTTACCTTTATTTATTCAAAATGACAATTGCATTATGTGGATCATGGATGTGACCCCTCAAATCGGGCCCTTTGGGTATTGTTAGATATTGAAAACTTAGATTTTGTAATCACTAATATTTATGCCTCTAATGATGTGGTGGAAATGTTAGTCCTTTGTACATGGCTTTTTGAAGAGTTTCCATATGTGTATTAGATTTTATGTGGTGATTTTAATATGGTCAAGATTGCATTTGATAAGCTTGGTAACCTCTTGATGAATTGTAAATATGTAGAGAGAGAGGCATGGTATTATATACATAATAAATTTGGGTTTTGTGACCCTAATTATTCACGTCATTCGACCTCTTTAGTTTGGTACATGAGGTCAAATATTTGACATGGAGCTAAAAGGACCTAAAGTGACTTGACAAGACTATGATATTAACTCAAATGTATTTCTCATTTGCTAATTGTTTCTCATTGTTGGTGGAGGCTTTGTTGGATAATGTCCTTTTTGACCACCCATTAATACAGATCGATAATGAATGACATTTCAAAAGGCCCAAATATCAAAGACACATCTTTTTCTTAATACTTCTTTCTTAAATCATGACCCAACTCTTGCTCACATCATGCTAGTTTGAAGCCTTATATCACATCCATTAGGGTAATACAAATGAATTTATTGGTAATCGGATGTCATCAACCATAAATCTTGGTTCTTTTGCATCTATGGTTGCCAAATGGTTTGTATTCACCACAAGATCTTCTCCATAGTCACCTCATAGTTAAGTCACATAATGGGTGCCTTAGAGTAGGAACCTTTCCACGAACTCCTTCAATTATAAGTGGTAGTGCTTAGGATTTGCGTCTAGGTTAAAAATTCTTAAAATTCTTGGTGAACTCAAAAAAAATCTATATTGCATTGGCTTAAGATTGGAAGCCAAATTTTTAAGGAATTATTCCAAATTTTTAAGGCCAAACACTTTGCTTGACAAATCAAATCCATTAGTGAAGTTGACCACCGACTTATTGACTTATTGGCTATGGTTCAAGCCTTTGTTTTCCATTATCATAATGTTTACAAAGATTAGTATTTTTCTCTTGAGTGAGAACAAGCTCTCCAACATTTTCTTTCAGTGATCTTGTTCAAGCTCTCTTAGACCCAATGAGTAGCATGTGATTAATTACTCACCATTGAAGACTTTCATGAAGTTTTCATGCCTATGGCCAATGAAAATCTGTTGGGTGTAATGAATCTATGTAAGGGTTTTAAAAAGTGTTTTGGGATACCATTGGTGAGTATACTTTTTGAATTTACCTCAAGGCATATCACACCAAAACCTTTGGCCAAATCATTAACAAAAGGCATATCAAATCCATACGTGTAATGTCCCCTTCTGAGGCATGAGCCAGGATGAGGTTAATTAGCCTAATTATTCCTTTGGGCTAATTATAAAGTAAAAGGAAATATTTTAATTTAATTAATTAATATTATCCATTCTAGTATATCATAAGGATAATGTTATTTAATTAAATTAATAAAGTAACTAAAGTGACTTGGTGAATATTTATGAGATATTAAAAAGGGTCACTTTATTATTATTCCCATAATTAATTAATTATCTAAAGCGATAATTTAAAAAGTTAGGGTGGAAAGGCTTACAAAATGGAAAAGTGAAGTTCATTTGGAGTATGTTGGATTATTATTCTATTTGGTTTTTGAGGAGTTTGTAGAGTTGAACCCTGGGATGAAAACCCTATAGGTAACCAATTTTGATAGTGTGACTAATCTATCCTAGCTGGTCATGTTGGAGAAATTATCCTAGTTTCTCATAGTGGGAATTATGATTAGATTACAAAGGAAATTTGTGAGTCTCCTTTGGAGAAATTTTTTAGAGATAATCAATAGAGTATTTACAACGAAGTTTCAGGTGAAATATATTTAACATTTGCAATTACACAGTCAACATTATATTTTATTGTTAGTATTTCAAAACAATATATATATTGGGATACTGGCTGTAATTATTCCTAGAGGGAGGATGATATCTCAGATTTTATTATATTTTATGAATACTTTGGTTGGGGTCTATCGCAACATCTTACTTGGGCCGCCACTCAAACATAACTAATCGCATCCTTCAAAATAAATCTTATAGTGGGTTGTCGAGTTGGGACTCCTATGTGGGGTTCAAAGTCAGTCCAAAAATGCAAGAATTGGCTTGTTTGGAGTATAGTGGTCACCTAAATACTATCACCAACCTCTTTTGCAGGCGTGAGCTTGGGTATTAATCACAACTCTTGTAATAGCTATGTCTATCTTTAAGGGGGAAGTAATGGACTTTGCTTGGGCTGTGGGAACTTCAATGGAGTGCCTCAACAAATTTTAAGGATCCAAAAAGATATTGATAATTGATCAGGTCAAAAATATATTATTATGTGTTATTCATGAGTTCTGGAATATATGTATTAACTGTTCATTTTGGAATATAAAAATCAAATCACAGTAATATATTTCAGTTATCAATTCCATGTTTCTCTTTGTGCTAGCAATAGAAGGATTGTGATCTAAATCATTGAAATTAGCGAGTAATTTTTGTGAAGTGTTATTGGAAACCATTTATACTTAAATCCTTCTGGAACAAACTCAAAACAACAAACAAATAAACTATTTGATAAAATGCCTGCATTGTCAAACATGGAAAAATTGTAAAATTTTTGATTCATTTTGGGTGGGAATTGTATAGTGGTATCAAAGTTGACGATCTTGCCAACCAGTGGGATTTAGTGCATGTTTTTAATAGCATAAATTTTGGGACAAAATTAAGATTTATAACAGGTTACATTCATTTTAATGAATCTGAAAGACCTGGAGTTTATCACTTACAAGAGAACCAAAGGTGTAGCTCATTCTGATTCAAAAGAGGAAATCATGGGGGATAGATACGATAGACAGGGATAATGGGATCCTAGTATATTAGCTATGTTTAGTGATTTGGCTAGGGGACAACAACATTTGGTCCAAACCTTGACCCAGATGATGCAAAACATGAACACTAATAATGGAAACAATGGACATAATTATGGCAACCACAGACATAATGGTAACTAGGGTGAAGGTAGCCACACTAATGTACCTTTACACACACCCAAGATAGGTAGTAAAACCACTCCTAGACCTTTAATGCCTGAGTTTTTTGAGGATCAACATAGAGAGTAAGAAGGACAACAAGGAGGTGGTGAAGGGTAGACTGATTATTTGCAAGAATATCAATCATTAGGTGAAGAATTCTAGGCCTTAATGTCCTTAGCAGAGTTTTATGGCATCAAATATAGGAACAGACTTAGAGGAGAGAGAAGCCAAGGAAACAACAGGGATTTACATCATAAGGTGGGTAAACTAGCTATTCCTAACTATGATGGCTTAAACAAATGCACTACTAAAACTTGGGTTTAGAAGTTGGATACCTACTTTTAGCTAAATCCTATGATAAAAAGGGAAGCAATCAAATATGCAACCCTACATTTGGATGGCAAGGCTCATGAGTGGTGGTACCATGGGCTGGTGACATTAGGCCATGATAGTATTACTTTCTATGCAAATTTCATGTAGAGACTGATAGACAGGTTTGAAAGGAAGGACCCAAAACTACATTTAAGGGAGTTAGCACTATTAAAATAGGTGGGATCAGTGTTATTTATAGAGGGGTTAGCATAGCCACTTTGTGGATGGGTTAAAGCATTTGATCCTAACACCCTACAATATGTGATTATAAGGGTTAGAAACATGGAAAGTGCAGCCCCAAAGGTCAAATTCTAGCCTAAACCTTTCCAACCTAAGAAATATTTCAAGAAACCATTTTAGAAGGAGGAGACTAGAAGACCTTGCATGGATGATGAGGTTCATAATGAACTTTATAGGAAGAAATTATGTTTCTATTGCAAGGAGCCTTGGGAGTTAAGACATAGATGTTTGGTAAAAGGAAAGGTACATTACATTAAGGTAGTCTCAGATGGGGAAGAAGAGGATAAGGAGGATGGTGAAATAGGTATAGATGGGTCAAAGGATGATTCTAACGAGGAGTCTGTTGACCTAGAAGGAGTTATAATAGATAAAGGGGAAAGGAGGTACCATTTCAACCCTTTTAGGTTCATCATGATATGACTCCTTCAGAGTTTGAGGTGTATTATAGGGTCAACATATTATAATATTGATTCATAGTGGGGCAACCCACAATTTTATTAATTATGCATTAGTGGCAAGAGGGGATTACCAACACAGGGTTTTGAGGCTTTTAATGTGGTTGTGGTTGATGGGTTTAATATGACATGTATTAAGAAGATTGCTCAATTGAGCATTGCCTTGGGTAACTATACAGTTACAGATGATTTATATGTAGTGGACATTGGAGACACCAATGTCATATTAGGGGTATAATGGTTACACTCGTTGGTCAAGTATTCACAAAGCTTCTAGACTATGGAGCTAAGGTTTAGGGTAGATGGCAAGAAGGTGGTTTTGAGAGGGATGATGAATGGAGCTCCCGAGATTGTGTCAGTTAAGAGGATGGAGAGCATCATTAGACATGGGAAATAACATGGGAATAAAAGTGCCTAATATCTTCTAAGAATTCTATTGAGAATAGTATTCCTTACTACATTGACATTCAACCACTATTGGAGAAATATAATTTAGTATTTGGGGAGATTCTGCCAAGTAGACCTCCAAATCGAGGGTTCAATCACATCATTAAATTAGAGGAGGGATCTAAGATAGTTATTACTACTCCTTATAGACATCCTAAGAAGTTTGAGGATGAGATTGAGAGGACCATTAAGGATTTGCTTGAGATGGGTCACATTAGGCCCAGTTCCAATCTTTTCACTTCTTTGATTGTTTTGGTAAAGAAGGATGGAACTATGAGGATGTGCATTGACTACCATGCACTCAATAAGAAGATAATAAAGAATATATATCCCATTCCATGAATTGATGAGTTATTGGATGAGTTACATGGGGTGAACTAATTCTCGAAGATTGATCTTTGATCAGGGTATCATCAGATATGGGTGAGAGAGCAAGACATTTATAAGACTAATTTTTGATGTCATTATGATCACTATGAGTTCTTAGTGATGCCTTTTTGGGCTAACTAATGCACCACCTACCTTCCAATCTTGCATGAATCACATATTCAATAAGCAATTAAGGAAGTTTCTTCTGATATTCTTTGATGACATTATCATATATAGTAGGACATGGGAAGAGCACTTGAGACACTTGGACAAGGTGTTAGGGATAATGGAGGCTCAATAATTATATGCAAAGGCATCTAAGTGTGAGTTTAGATTGATGGAGATCCTTTATTTGGGGAATGTGATCAATGCAAAAGGGGTTAATGTGCATCAAGAGAAAATTCAGGCGATCATTGATTGTCCATCTCTGAGGTCATTAATAGAGTTACGGAGGTTCTTCAGGTTATGCAACTATTATAGGAGGTTCATAAAAGGATTTTCATAGTTGGGAGCACCCTTAACCAACCTCACCAAGAAGGGAGCATTTAGTTGGTCAGAAGAGGCCCAACAGGTGTTTGACAAGTTAAAGGAGCTGATGAGCTCTTGTATGGGTTTGGCCTTACCTGATTTCATGCATCCCTTTATCATTGAGTGGGATGCCTCAAGAGAAGGTATTAGAGCAGTTTTGATGCAGAACAGGAACCCCATAGCATTCAAGAGTAGGAAACTTAGGGAGAATGAGAGGCATTACTCCATATATGATAAAAATATGCTCGCCATAATGCATGCTTTGGCAAAATTCTGACAGTATTTGGTAGGTGGAAAATTTGTAGTTAAAACTGATCATAACAGTTTGAGATATTTCTTAGAATAGAAGGAAATTAATGAGTAACAACAAAAATGGGTCAACAAGGTGTAGGCCTATGATTTTGATATAGAGTATGTCAAAGGTAAGAAGAATGTCATTGCCGATGCTCTTTCTAGGAGGCCCACTATATGCTCTCTAGTGGAGATCTCAGTTGATTGGAAGGGCCACCTTTTGGTGGAATATTCCAAGAACATTGCATCTTGTGAGATCTTATATGGGAAGACACATGATGAAAAATATAGAGTAGTGGATGATATCATCTACTACAAGGGCAAAATCTTCTTGGTTCTTGAGTCTAAGCTGAAGGATAAGATTTTGAGAGCTATTCATGATACCTCATTAGTAGGACATCTTAGTTATTTCAAGACTTATAGGCAAGTCAGGGAGAGGTTATCTTGGAAGGGCCTCAAGGAGGATGCTTTGTGGCATGTGAGGGAATGCATGACTTGTTAGCAAAACAAGTCAGAACACATTTTTCTAGTGGGACTATTACAACCATTACCCATTCCACAACAAAAAATGGGAAAGTGTGTCTATGGATCTCATCACCGATCTATTGAAGGTACAAGGAAGAGATTTCATTTATTTAGTTGTGGATCTGTTAACCAAATTTTCTCACTTCTTTGCCATCACCATGGAGTATAAATCGCCATAGATAACAAAGTTATTCTTCATAGAGGTGTTTAGGCTTCATCAGTGGTCGAAGAACATTGTCAGTGACAGGGATAACAGGTTTTTAAGTGTTTTTTGGTAGGAGTATTCAGGTTAGCTGGCATAAAGTTGAGTCCTAGCATAAGTTATCATCCTTAGACAGATGGCCAGACCAAGATTATGAACAAGTGGATTGAGGGTTATCTATGTAACTATGTGTCAAGACAACAAAGAATGTTGATTAAGTGGTTGCACTTAGGATAACACTATGACAACACCACCTACCATATGTCTATTAGGATGACACCCTTTCGAGATCTATATGGTTATGACGCTTCTTCATTTTTGGATATAACATTCAGAAATAGTAAGGCTCCCAGAGCCAAGGACTAGATCTAAGAGAGTTAGGATATCCTTAAGTCACTTAAGGATAATCCCCCAAGTGCCCAAAACTAGCAGAATATATATGTCAATTGGCATCAGGTAGAGAGGAGTTTTGAGGTGAGAGACTTGGTTTTCTTTCATCTCCAGCCTTACAAACAATCATACTTGAAGAAAAGTGGTGCATAAAATCTTAAGTCCCGCTTCTATGGCCCTTATAGAGTTATTCACAGGGTGGGAGAAGTAGGTTATGAGTTAGAGTTGCTCGAGAAAAACAAGATTCACAATGTATTTCACAATTCATGCCTAAAAAAGGCACTTAGGCAACATCTTACTTCTTCACTAGAGCTTCCACCCTTAGATGAACAGGATAAATTGACCTTGGTTCCTGAGGAGATTGTAGACAGTAGAGAGAGGATATTGAGGAGTAGAGTGGTCAAAGAATATTTGGTCAAATGGAGGGAATTAATAGTAGAGGATGCCACCTAGGAGGGAGAGCAAATATTGCAGCATCCTAATTTGCAATTGCTTGTGGGCAAGCAATTTTGGGAAGGCAGAACTGTAATGTCCTCTTCTGAGGCATGAGCCAGGATGAGGTTAATTAGTCTAATTATTCCCAAGGGCTAATTATAAAGTAAAAGGGAATATTTTAATTTAGTTAATTAATATTATTTGTTCTAGTATATCATAAGGATAATGTTATTTAATTAAATTAATAAAGTAACTAAAGTGACTTGGTGATTATTTATGAAATATTAAAAGGGGTCACTTTATTATTATTCCCAAAAATAATTAATTATCTAAACTAGAAATTTGAAAAGTTAAGGTGGAATGGCTTACAAAATGGAAAAGTGAAGTTAGTTTGGAGTATGTTGGATTATTATTCTACTTATTTTTTGAGGAGCTTATAGAGCTAAACTCAGGGACGAAAACCCTATAGGTAACTAGTTTCGATAGTGTGACTAGTCTATCCTAGCTGGTCATGTTGGAGAAAATTATCCTGGTGTCTCAAAGTGCACATTATGATTGGATTACAAAGGAAATTTATGAGTCTCATTTGGATACAAATTTCAGAGATAATCAATAGAGTATTTATAGAGAAGTTTTAGGGAAAATATATTTAACATATGTAATTACATAGTCAACATTATATTTTATTGTTAGTATTTCAGACCAATATATTAGGATACTAGCCATAATTATTCCTAGAGGGAGGTTGATATCTCAAATTTTATTATATTTTATGAAGACTTTGGTTGGGGTCTATCCTAGCATCTTACTTGGGTTGCCATGCTTCAAATATAATTAATTGCATCCTTCAAAGTAAATCATATAGTGGGCTACTGAGTTAGGAATCCTACGTGGGGGTCAAATTTAGTCTAAAAAGGGAAGAATCAACTTGTTTGGAGTATAGTGGTCACCTAAATACTACCACCAACCTCTTATGCAATCACGAGCTTGGGTATTAATTGCAGCTCTTGTAATAGTTGCGTCTATCTTTAAGGGGGAAGTCGTGGACTTTGTTTGGGCCATGGGAACTTCATTGGAGTGCCTCAACAAATTATAAGGAGCCCAAATAATATTGATAATTGTTCAGGTTAGAAATATATTATTATGTGTTATTCATGAATTATGGAATATATGTATTAACTATTCATTTTGGAATATAAAAATTATATCACAATAATATATTTTTATTATCAATTCCATTTCTCTCTTTATGCTGGCAATATAAGGATTGTAACCTAAATCATTGAAATTAGTGATTAATTCCTGTGAAGTGTTATTGGAAACCATTTCTACTTAAAACCTTTTGGAACAAACTCAAAACAACAAACAAGCAAACTGTTTGACAAAATGCTTGCATTGTCAAACATGGAAAAATCATAAAAAATTCGATGCATTTTGAGTGGGAATTCTACAATACGTAAGTCAAATGATCTTGAAAATATTTGATAGAATTGGAAAAATATCATGTTCCTCAATCTCTCGTATAAGATTATTTCCAAATCCCTCACTCTTCACATCCATAATCTCCTTTTGTTGATTGTTAGACATGGGCAAACAAGATTTATCAAAAGCATAAACATATTATATAACATTATTTCAGTCTAGAATGACATAAGTGCAAACACAGTTCTAATCAACAAGTGTTGTTCATCAAAATTGACCTTGAGAAATCCTATGATCATAGTAAATGGCCTTTCACTCTTTCCATGTTAGAGACACTTGGGCTTAGTCTAAATTTCTTCCAGTTAGTACAATTTTTTTAGTAGATTCCTCAACATGTCTCTTAGTCAATGGTATGTGCTTGGAAGGATTTATTTTTTTCCACTGTATTATAAATGTTTACCCTCTCACCCTATGCTTTATGTTATATCTATAAAAGGTTTTATTATTAGTTGGCTAATGCCATGGACCAATGTATTGTCAAAGGAATCTATCTACTTGTGGAAATGTCCTCTCAACTTGTTAATGGCCATTTTTATGATGACTCATTCCTCATGGTTATTAAGGAAGAAGCCTTAATATTTTATGCCTCACCTTAGGTTCTAACATTCAATGTAGAAAGATTCAATGCTACATGTAGTTTTTCAACCCTCCTTCTCCTTGGTTACAAATATATGCATGCAATTAGATTTAACATGCTGATATTTATTGATTTCATGATATCTCTTTTGAACTTCATGTTGCCCCTTCCCACTTATAGTAGTGTGTCATTGAATGACTAGAGAAGAAACTCTGATATTGGATCACTACAATACTCTCGTTAATGTATAAATTCTAAATTTTCTTTAAGGTTCTCACTACAACTCATGTCTATTACTCATCATGTTGGTTTTAATTTAAAGCCTCTTACCATAAGCTTAAGAAACTACTCAGATATATATTTTTAGACTATTTTTAAGCACGAGAAATGTTTTCATCAAGTAGCTTGGTAGTATTTTTATCTCCCTATGGAAGAATGAGGCTTAGGTCTTCTTGACATTCACTATTAAGGAATTTTACTATGTGTCAAATAGACTATCCATGTCATGGAATGGAAAGAGGCATGGAAAATTTTACGTCAAAACTATATCTTTGAAGGTTATCCCTATGGATGTGTGGCTTCAAAGGGATTGGATCATTTTCTATCAAGAGCATTTGGAGACCATGGAAGGAAATCAAACCTTGGTCACTTTGGAATGTGGATGGGTTCACTGATGGTATTTCTATAAACCATAAATCTTAGTGGTGGTCTCCAATCATCAATTTTAATGATGTCCCCTTTTCATAGGTGCCTTGGTTCTATGATCTCAATATTTTCAAAAGAGGCATGCACACAATGCAAGCCTGACTAGACTCAACCATCCATGGCTCAATTTTAGGGGGGAAGTTTTTGTGAAACAAATTCTAGGTGGATGGTGGTTCATCTTCAACTCACCCACATTTTATGAAAATAGATGTGAGGTTAGACTCTAAGGTGGTAAGGGTGTTGGGGGGATGGGATGTGAGTGGTGACATGTCAAGCTCCACAGGTGGTGACTATGTGGTGGTGGATTCAAATTCCTCATCTAAACCTTGACGAATATTTTTTTGAAGGACTATATTTGGCACATGTTTCGTGTTTTTTTATTTTTTTGATCATATGTCTTTCTAGTATGGCTTTTGGTTATCTTTATACGGATTTGCCTCTTTTGCAAGGGGTCAATACGACCAGTCTTGTCTTGAGTTTCCTGAACCTTATGGTTGATGGTTCACCTATTTTTCTATAATGATTTTGGTAATCTAATATATGGGTGAGGAATCCATTAAAACTCCCAATAGACTATAAAAAAATCTACAAAATACATAAATTGTAAAAAAATAGTATTGATAAACTATACACTACACACAATATACAAAACATAAGGCATACAATATTGAAATACTAACCGTTCATTTAATGTTGTTTCCATTATTTATTTAAAAAAACAATAATAAGTTCATTTAATAAAAGTCATTTAATCCTGTAGATAATTTCCACTTCTCTTTTCTTATTTTATAATTTCCTCTCTTTATGCCATCATGCCAGCTAAATATATGGATTTTAGATTTATGGCGTCTTCGTGTCATCATGTTAACTTTCCATGATGATGATGGGTGGGGGAACATAAGTGTTAAACAAGAATAAAAACACTTGGCAGAGAAATGTTTTCAACTTTTCACATTGTGAAAGGGGAATATTGTGACATATTAGAATACTCTTCTAATTTAATTAAGGATACCTCCTCCTTTCTATATTTAAAGTCTTTTATTATTTAAATTTTATATTCCTTAAGCCTTGTGTAACTTTTAAATATCAAAAATGCTTTATTTCTCTTTGAGCAATATTATATTAGGTTTCAAGGGGATAAATATGTCCCTTTCATAATCTTCAGAGTTAAAAACATTGTTTTTAAGTGCTTTGGTTAAATTCTTTAACAATTTTTTTCCTGCCATTCTTCATATAAAAAGGAGGTGGTGATATTTAAATGTTATACAAAGCAACGCTTAAAGAGCTTCATAGTTTAATAATAAAATATACTAAGAAGATAAAGAAAGATATGGTCAAATTTAAATATAAAACAAATCTTAATAAAGTTACACATGTATCTTATTCCTTATATTGACCAGGTCAAATTGATTCAAGTTAAGCTCAAATGTTTAATGTATGTTTAATTAGAAATTGGGTCAATACTTTCTTGAATATCATTGAATTCTATATTAAAGTAGATATATAATAATAAAATGCAACCAATGTCTATGCTACTATGTAAACTCTCCATGATGATTATGGGTGGGGACATAAGGGCATGCATTATAGAATGTTAGACATATGTGTTATTGGTAGAGAATAATTTCATTTCACAATTCGATGACTAATGAAAATTCAAAATTTGATTTGCAATTGAATATGCAATATACAATTGAATGTTTTGTAAACTAATTTTATGGAAAGATAGTATATTTCTATTATAATGGTATAAATAATTGAAAATATTGAATGGTATCATGTGTATACACATTATAAGAATCTTGGTACTATGTAGATAACATTTTTCTATAAAAGACTATTGATTTGTTTAAATAGTGTAACTCAACCATTATGTGTCACAATGTACTCTTATATGTTTAATAATTTTGTCTTGGTTTTAGAGGTTTATAATAAGTATTTTTTATCTAAGCTTGATGCTATAGTTGTTTATCTAAAACAATATGTATTGTTTCATATGTAGCTCTAGTGGATTTACACTTATTTATAGAAAAATAAGTAAATCAAAATATGTTTTATCATAATGCATAAAATTTATCGGCAACCCATTTACTCAATCATCACCTATTTATTTATTGTACACTCCATTTCTTGAGGTGTCAACATTGCCTATGTGAATTTGTCTCTCCCACAAGGAATTTTTCGCACTAATATTCAGCATTTCAGACTTCCACTATAATTTAAAATGCTAGATATCTACTACCTTATTGCCATTATAGTTCTTGCTTCTTGCATTCTATTATATTCCTAGAGTAAAAAATTATCTTTCGATTTACACTTGAATACATATAATATAGTGAAAATTTTTATGTAATATTACTATATAAATGTATTAAATGTCTACCAAAATGGAATAAATAATTGAAAAAATTAAATTATATCATGTGTATACCCATTATAAGAAGCTTTGTATTATGTGGACAAATTTTTAGTGCAAAATCATTTATTAGTTTTAATGGTGTAACTCAACTATTTTTTTTCACAATGCACTCTTGTATGTGTAATAATTTTTTATTGGTTTAAAATATGTATTTGTTATCTTGGCTTGAAGCTATAGTTGTTTATATTGTAAAAAATATATAATGTTTAACATGTAGCTTTAGGGTTCACACTTCCTTATAGGAACAATATGTAATTCAAAAGATGATTCTTCATATACATATGATATAGTAGAATGTTTTGAATTATATATGGTAAAGATTTACTAGCTTTCTATACTAATGTTAATTGTATCTTTATATAATAAATTGAAATGAAAAGGGAATGGGAGATGGCAACTACCATTATTAAAAAATATGTTAATAAATTGAATAATAGTTTGTCGTATATTGATTTTGTAATAAGAAGGAAAATTATGGCGACCAATATAAATATTTGGCGTTCATTGAACGTAAGTCTCTCCTTTT